>CAUYPK010030862.1:0-41824 GCA_963574355.1 Loris lydekkerianus
ATCCAGATCCTGAATTCAATTTCTGACATCTCAGCTATTTGTTTGTGCATGGGGTCTTGTGCTGTTTCTGCCCCATTGATCCTTGGGGGAGTTGATCTACTCTGATTATTCATATTGCCAGAATTTTTCTGTTGATTTTGCCTCATGATTTTTTTTCCCTGTTGCCTGTGGCTGTCCTCAGAGTTGGGGAGGTGTCTCTCCAAGATTAGACCCCAGTGGGATCACTCTATTGTTGCTGGATCTTTGTAGGGAGTGACCCTGTGTAGCTCCTCTGGGGCTGATCTAGCTAGGGAGTTCTGGTTGTGGAAGCAGCTCCAGTGTGTGACACTGGCACTCCCAGGGCTGGAGGTGGTGCGCACAGTTCTGGGAGTGCCTGGCACCCAGTGATTTTGGCACAGAGAACCCAAGGTTCTAGCAGTCTCTGGACAGGAGAAGGGCTCTGTGCAGAGGCAGGTAGGGCTCCAGAGGGCACGCAGCTACCAGAGTCCCTGGTCAGATGATTGGGCTAGTGCGGAGGCTGGGAGGACACAGGAGGGGGGATGCAGGGTTGCGTGGCTCCTGCACTTCCTGGTCAGGGAATGCGGAGGCCCAGTGGGTGCGAGTCACCAGTCGGGGGTCACTGCACAGCTCTTATGGAGGTCTCGGCGGCGCCAAGCCCAGGAGTTTGAGGTTGCTATGAGCGGTGACGTCACGGCACTCTACCCAGGGCAGCAGCCCAAGGCTCCAGTGTGCCAAAACCATCTCACTCTGCCCCTAAGGATTAAGGGTATAAGTCAGCTCAGTCCCCGCCTTTAGGCTGCTCAGTCACTAGGTTACTTTGTCCTGCCTGATCCTTGCTCTGGGACCCTGAGGGGGGAGCTTGCCAGGGCAGTTGTTTCACAATGTCTTCCTGCGCCCAGCTCAGTGGCTCAGTCTGGGGCCCCAGACAAGGTCCGAAGTTCTACACACTCCTCCTCAGGCTCTCCCCAAGGCAGCTCAACTGAGTGCCAAGTCCAAGAACACCAAAACAGTTCACAGGTAAGGCCTTTCTGGTTTGCAGTCTCACTGCTGCTTGTACTTACGTTTGCCAGTGTGATTAGGTTGATCGAACACACGCAACTACTTGCCAGTTTTCCACTGTTTTTGTCCTTCTCTTGGGGTCCAGAAGTCCCTTGCTGGCTCCCTGTATCCTCAAAGGGATGATTATAGGCAGATTCCACCAACCAGAGATGCCTGGAATCTTGTCTCCCCAGACTCACCATGCCCAGTTGCAGGGAAGCTGTTACTCAGCCACCATCTTTAATCCTCTCCCATCTGTGCACTTGTTTTTAATGATTCAGCACATTTGCACAGAAGCTGAGTCTCTTTCTGACTGCGAACTTGAAGACCTTGCAGAACAGCTCCTGTGCTTTCTCCAGGCAGGGCCACGGCCCACAATGATCCTGCATAGAGGAAGCTGCAGACAGTTGCTCAAGAGCAAGAAGGAGGGGACCCAGTGTGGGCACTGCTTGGTGGTGATGGGGAGCACAGCTGAATGCCCATGGTTCTCTGGATCCGGGTTCCTGGGTGGGGAGGGATCTCATGCCTTCTAATTTTCATGTGACCCCCCCATGGTGCCCTGGATCTGGGTACCCGGGTGGGAAGGGATCTCATGCCTGCTCATTTTCATGTGCAACTTGTGGACTTGGGCTCCCCTAGAATGACAGCCCCAGTGACAGTGAGCTATGAGTTACGAACTCACTGGGTCCTATCTTACATGATGGAAACCAACCCAGCTCTGCTCACTCTGGGGCTCCGGGTTACAGCAAGTCTGTCTCCTTCTACGTCTGTGGAGGGAAAGGTCTGAGCTTCTCTGGGGTCAGGGTTAGGCCATTGTCAGTGATGACAATTTTATGCCCAAGGGCTTCTTAGCCCTACAGTGGAAGTTTGATGCCAGGTCAGGCAGTGTTCAGGACAGGATACATGCAGGAGACACCTTGACCGCGCATAGGGCTAAGTTTGAGGGCAGGTGCAAGATGCTGGCCAGACTCTGGATGACTCCCTGGGGCTGGGTGGCTTCCCCTCAGTGCAGGGCACAGATGTGCTTACACCCCCACTGTGTGGGGACAGCTCATCTCCAGCTGTGTTCTTCCTGCCAGCAGAACACAAAACTCCCCGGGCTTTGGTGGAGGTTGGGATGATGAGGGCTGTGTCTGACATGGGGCTGAAGACAGAAGCTTGTCTTCTGAGGGCTCAGGAACCTGTCAGAAGGGAAAGGTGTCAGGGTCCTTCTGGCCCTCCCTTGGGCTGGTCCCTGAGGCTGAGGCACCCCACAGGCTCCCATCCTGCCTCAAAGCTTCAGCCTCTCTCCTTCTCATAGTCTTGAGTGGCCTCTGGGGTGTCTGAACAGCCTCAGTGATGTCTGAGGATTTTGATGATATGTCACCCCTTGGTGCACTTAACTTCGAATTATTTTTGAATTAAGAAGTTTTAGCATTCTTGTTCTTCCTTTTAAACTGGGTCTCCTTTAAAATTTTAATCATTTTTTAATATTTTCTCTTGCTTTTTTTAAATATCAATTTTTATACATCTTAAGTTTTAAAAATTACCTTTTGGCAAGCTACATTATTCTTTAGATGATTTTCTGTTTGATTTTCATCATATCATAATTAATTATTCTCATATTGATTGATAAAATATTGAAATTTCATTTCATTGCTGCCTCCATAACCGCTTCACAGTAAAACTCACATTTTTTATAACTTTATTTTTTATCAGTTCTAATTTTGTTTCTCTCTCGTGTCCTTTTACATCTTTTCAAGTTGGCAAGCATAGATAATCCCTTAACATTGCCTGTTTTTGAGCTGACCTGATGCATCTTTGTAAAAACTCTTTGTTGAAGGCAAAGAGACAATCCATGACAGAGCTTAAAACAGCGCTCCCAGTCAGCTCCCATTCTGCAGGTCAGGTGGTGGCACAGCTGGGTCTCTGCTCAGCGTCTGGCCGGGTTGAAATCATATCACTTCAGCTGGATTTCTGTCTGGGGGTCTGGAGAGGAATCTGCTTCTAGGATCACTGAGGCAGAATTCAGTTCCTGTGGTTGTAGGACTGAGGTTCTTGTTTCCTTGCTGTCTGCCTGGCCGTCTGCTCTGAGAGCTGCTTTTCCTTATCACGTGGCTCTCTCCTGTTTTCAATGTCAGCAATGAACCCCTCTCATGCTTTGAATCTCTCTCCTGAAGGACAACATGGTCGCTCTACTTTTAAACACAGCTTTATTGATATGTAATCCACATATCACATGATTCATCAAGTTGAAGTGCAGAATTTAGTGGTGGTTTGTATATTCACACAAGCGTGTGGCCATCACCGCAATCTAATATTGCATCATTTTTATCACCAAAGAAATCCCACACCCTGTTATCAGCCATTCTCTGTTTCTCCCTATCTTCAACCCTCGGCAGTGCCCGAGCTCATTCTCTCTCTATGGACTTGCCTATTCCAGGCATTTCAAGTAAATGAGATTATATGAGATGTGGTCTCTCTGACTTACTCTTTTGTTTGGCATCTTGTTTCCAAGGCCCGTCTGTGTTGTAGCGTGCATCAGAAAGTCATTCTTTACTGCCAGATAATATTCTTTTGAAAGGATCTGCCATATTTTGGTTATTCATTCACTGATGGGTGTAATGATGCTATACAAGTTTGGGGGTGGATATATGTCTGCATTTCTCTTAGGAATGACATTACTGGGTCAAATGCTACAATTCCATCACCTTATATTTCCTCCAACAATGTATGGGGCTCACATCTCTCCACTTCTCCTCCAACAGTCGTTATTATCCTTTTAATTGTCTAGTGAGTGTGAGTGGTATTTCATTTTTAGTATGCAATTTCTTTCTTTTTTTTTTTTTTTTTGTAGAGACTGAGTCTCATTTTATCACCCTCAGCAGAGTGCTGTGGTGTCACAGCTCACAGCAACCATCAGCTCTTGGGGTTAGGTGATTCTCTTGCCTCAGTCTCCCAAGCAGCTGGGACTATAGGCGCCCGCCACAATGCCCGGCTATTTTTTTGTTGCAGTTTGGCTGGGGCCAGGTTTGAACTCGCCACCCTTGGTATATGGGGCTGGCGCTCTACTCACTGAGCCACAGGCGCTGCCCGCAATTTCTTAACGATGAGTGGTAATGAATACTTTTACATGTGCTTTTTGGTCATTTGTATATCTTTTGAAAAATCTGTTCTAAACTTTTGCCCATTTTTAAATTGGATTATCTTTCTTTTCATTGTCAAGTTGTAAAAGTTCTGTTGGTATTACAAACACCAAACCCTCTTCAGATACTGGATTTACCAATGTTTCCGTGGGTAATCTTTTCTCTTTCTCGATAGTGTTTGAAGCACCAAAGTTTTTCATTTTGATAAAGTCCAATCTATCTAGTTTTTCTTTTGTTTGCTTATTCTTATCTAAGAACTCTTTGTCTAATTGGAGGTTATGAAGAGTTAGCCCTGTATTTTCTTTAAAGAGTTTTATAACGTGAGCCCTTACACGTTCATGGTCCATGTTCAGTGAATTTTGTATGTGATATGAGATTGGTGTCCAACATCATTCTCTAGCCTGTAGGTATCTGTTCTCTGAGCACCATTTGTTGAAAAGACAAGTCTTTTCCCATGGACTATGTTGTCGTCTTTGTCAAAAATTGATGCACCACAATGTAGGGCTTTATTTCCTGACTCTCAATTCTATCCTATTTGATCTGTATGTCTACCTGTATGCCAGAAACACACTATTTTGAGTACTATCCCTTGGTAGTAAGTTTTGAAAAGGGGAAGTGTGAGTTTTCCAACTTCATTCTTGTTTTTAAAAATTATTTTGGCTATTCTGTGTCCCTGAATTTCTATATAAATTTTGGGATCAGGTTTTCTATTTCTACAAAAAAAGAGGCTGAGCTTTTGGTAAGATTTGCCTTGGATTTGTAGATTGCTTTGGGGACAATTGCCATTTAAGCAGTAGTAAATCTTCCAATCCATGAACATAGAATTGCCTTTCCATTTATTTAGGCCTTCTTTAATTTTTTGCAATATTTTAAAGTGTTCTCTGTTCAAGTCTTGAACTTTATTTCTTAATCTTTTATTAATATCTATGCTTTTATTAATATCTATAATGAAAAGAAAGATATGAATATATCTATGTACATGGCACTGTCTCTCATAATTTCATGTTGTGTTTATTCATTGATAGTATAGATAAATATAATTGATCTTTTAATATTGATCTTATATTTTAGAATTTTACTGGATTCATTTATTAACTCCTATCATTTTCTTGGTAAATTCCTTAGTATTTTCTACATATAAGACAGGGCCATCTACAAATAGAGGTAATTTTACTTCTTCCTTTCCAGTCTGTCTCTTTTTCTTGCATAATTGTCCTGGCCAGAAGCTCCAGTACAATATTAAATAGAAGTGGCAAAAGCAGACAGCCTTGTCTTGTTCCTGACCTTAGGGCAAAATTTTCAGTCTATCTCCATAAAGTACGATGTTAGCTGTATTTTAATAGTTTCTTTTATATTGTTATTTTTAGGAGGCCTTATTGTTAGAAATTCCTATTGAAATATTTATAGGTGAAATGATGTGCTGTCTTGGATTTACTTTGAAATAATCCAGCAAAAAGAAGATGAGGACTATAGGTGACAGGTAATTAGCTGTTTGCCGATAATTATTGCAGCAAGGTGGTGAGAATGAAAGAGTTCATTAGTCTACTGGCTCTAGTGTTGTGTGTGCTTGAAAATTTCCATAATAAAACTTAAAAAAACAAAAAAAATCCATCAGCTACACATTCTCTCCTCAGTCCTCAGCCCCCTACAGATAAGGTTAGGAACTTCAGAGTTGGGTAAAGCCTTGACTGGATGTGATTCCATGTTAAAGGATGTGTCCGAGGCCCAGCACCAGGTCCCCACGCAGGAGGGACGTCTCTGCCTCCAGAACACAGTTGCTCTGTCCCAGACAGGCCTCGTCCCTTCATGAGACCAGGATGCACAAAGGATCAGGCACTGGTCAAGCAAAGTTTCAGGGAAAGAGAAGCCTGTTTTAGCTCATATTCCCTGGGTCAGGCTTTGGATGGGGAAAGGCAGGGCAGCTGCAGGAGCGTATTTGGGAAGGAATTCTGGAAGACATCAATGAAAGATGTTCTAATACCAAGAGTTCAGTACTTGTCCCCAAGGCCAAATGAGTGAGAACAAAGAAGTGGTTTGAGGAAAAGAAAAGAGAAGTTCATAATTTGCTGGCAAATGAAAAAGGTGGTAGGCTAGTGTCTCAAAAGACTGCCATCCTGTCCTTAAGCAGAAATACAGGACTTTTTAAAAGGGGGATGGTGATAGCAATCGGGCTTGGGTCTACAAGACCAGTGCCACCTAGCTTTGGGCTGTTGTTGTTTACCATGACCCTTATCAATGGAAAAGAAGCCATGCTCTGTAAAATAATTTAAAAAGGTTTATTTTGAGCAAAATTTGAGGACCATGACCTGGAGCCACACCTACGCAGCCTTGAGCATGTGGACTTGTGGCTCATTACAGTTTGATTTTACGTATTTCAGGGAGACAGGAATTATAGGTGTATATAGATGTAAACGAACACATGGAAGGCGTACATTGATTTGGCCTGAAAAGGTGGAACATCTCAAAGGGGGGGTTTACAGATTATAGGTGAGTTTAAACATTCTTTAGTTGATATTTGGCTGAAAGAGTTGGGCTCTAATAGACCAGGAGTCAGGGAAGAGGAGTGCTTGAGTTAAGTTAAGGGTCTGTTAATCAGAGACAAACTCCAGGACGTATTCCAGATTCTAGTGGCTTATTATGTGCACTGAGGACCTGCGGGCGCATCTCGCATAGCTCTAAGGATATCTCTAAGGAGGGAGGAGGACATGATGAGGCCTGTCTGATCACCCTCCTCATGGCTGGCAACTCAGTTTTAGGGGATCCCCTTGGCCAAAAGAGAGGTCCAATCAGTCAGCTGCTGGCGGGGAGCCTTCAGATTTGATTTTAGTTCACATCCTTGTTGAGACGATTTTGTTCAGCCATCTGCTGTGATTTTAGATACTAGAAAACACAAAGCAAACAACATTTACCTGCCCATTTGATTATGGGCGTTGGGAAGGAATGCAGGTTTTAATTCCCCAAACCTGGGGGGAATTAGACAACTTGTAAAACACTTCCTTGCCTTTTCCCAGACCTTTACCTCCATTACAAAGAGTAGAGGAAGGAAACGGGAGTGCATTACCAATCCAGTGACCATGTGGGCACGCTGGACCGTCCATGTGCTGAGGAACTCTGAGTGACAGCATGGAACGAGCCTCAGAGAAAAGCTACCCCAGCTGCTAGGGCATTTACACACCAACTCCCAGCAGGCTTTGGTAGAAGGTTGCTAATAGTGGCAGAGAGCCTGCAGGCAGAGAGCTGTGGCTGCAGGGTGGGTTTAAGGTGGGTGCTCAGTGTGAATCAAGGTAAGGCCCAAGGCCGTGTAGTCACCCGTGCTGCAGTGAGGGTAAGTATCACCCTGTCTATCCCTGGTTAATTCATTGTCAACATCCTCTTGTCCTTCCATTTAAGCATTTAAATGGGTCATTTAAGCATTTACTGAGAAATCAACCTCTTTCTCAGGAAATGGAATACAGAGTGGCCTGATTAGCCATTTACTTTAACTTCACCTTCTCTTTTGAGGCCATTTCAGACATTCTCAGAGAAGCAACATGGAAAATGGAAGCAAATGCAGATGCAGACCTGGGGCTGGCCCGGACGTGTGTTGTGCAATGTCAGAGGTCATGTCAGTGACTCTTGTTTTAAGTGGAAGCTTCAATCACACTTTCTTCTGCAAAGTCTGATCTCCTTCAGCACCGTCTTCCTGGGCTCTGCAGTAGCCTGAGAAAGCAATTAGGGAGTTTGTGGCAGGTTCTCCGGGAGCCCAAGGGGTGGGCTTGTGTATGCATGCTGGGAAGTGTTTAACAATGACTCAACAATGGCGAAATAAAACAAACAAAAAACCTAAACCCAAACAACAAAAGCCCTAACTGTTAGCATTTGCTGATGGCCTGTGCCGGTTTTCAAGTTACCAATGGTTTAATAACTGGCTTGCAAAATTCCTGAGAATGTTCTAATTGGCTGCCCAGACCTGTTGTGAACAGTACCTCTCCTGGGCCCATGGTTTAGAGCCCTCTCTGTGCAAATGTAGCCAGCAGTGTCACTAGCCTGAACTGTACTATCCACGGAGGGCTGGCTAAGACCCCTCTGCCGGGAAGACTGGACCCCACAGGCCCTACATGGACTGTTCACAAACTCTCTGGCTTTGAAAATTAAGATGGCCTGGACAGTGGTGGCTGGAATGATGGCCATTATTGGCCAGCAAATGCTTAAATGGCAGGACAGGAGGATGGCAAAGGCCAGAATGCGGAAGTCCCCAGCTCCTGGGCAGCCCCCTCTGGACTGCAGACTGCTCAATCTCCTGTCTTTGTCAGCACACGCTGGTCTCAAACCTCACCTGAACGACACCTGAGTTTGAAAATCATACACCTACCCTTTGCGAATCACTTTCCCTTTCTTTAATAAAGCCCGAGTCAATTTTTAAATCTTGGATGAGGGAGAGGGACACTTTGTGCCCCAAAAGACAGGAAATTCAAACTCTAGGAAACTTCACGTTCAACCTAGTTAAGTTAGTTAGCTAATTCTATTTAAATTAGATAAGGATTTCCCTAAATTGTTGTTTCACTTGAACTCCAGGAAATGTAGATTGAGGGGGAAGAAGTGGTTTAGGAGATATAAGAAAAATGCCTAAATTGAGGATAATTTGAGAAATTATTTTCGGAGAGTTACTAGAAAAATTTATAATTAGAGACCATGACCCTATATTTGAACCTAAGGCTTTTTAATGTAACTAACACATTTGCACTGTAAGACAGTATTTTTCATCATGTTATATGGATAGATCAGGGTATTATGGGCTTATTTGGAATGCTAAAAGAGCTTATTAATATGAGACATAAAATTTTTTTACAGATTTATAATTTTTGGCTGAAGAAAGAGGGCCTTGGCCAATAAAGCTGACTTCTGTTTTCTCTACAGAGCTGGACACTTGCCATTTTATTGGCAGATTTTCTCGCTAGAAACAAGCAAATTGCTCTGTTCATTTTTCATCTACAATAGAATATTCTAGTGTTTGTAGACTGGAAAAAAACAATATATAATAAAAGGGAAGGAAAGAAAGTCTCTTCTCTTCACTTATCCTGCAAAATTCCCAGAGATGATTGTCTGTTGGTATCAAATTGATAAAAGATGTCGCACATACGCATGGCCTAAGGGATCTTACTTAAATGGAACTGTTTTAAAATTGATTTTAAATCCATAAAACATCTTTTGAAAACACTATCCCTCTTATATCCATATTCTGCCTTCTCAAATTTTGCACTTTTTCCTAAAAAGTGAGACTTACCATAGATGATTAAAAAACAACTAAAATCTTCCCCTAAATGTGCTCTAATTTGCCCTCCAGTGTGTGTATTAACACCGGAAAGACGCTGGAGAGTGATCAAAGGAGAGTGAGAGGGAGACTGAGGGTTAAGGAAGGTTAGGGAAAGAAAATTGCCCATGGGGGTGCTCTCTGGGGACCAGGACAACCTTCAGTGGAGGGCAGTGGGGGTGAGGGAGGAGACCCAGAGCTGTGGAGTTGATTTCTTTGAAACCAGATTCTGTTTCCCAAAATGTTCTCTTTCTTTTAGGTGTCTGAAGCAGGTGGCAGCTGTGATCTGGAGAGAAGATGTCCTTGGAGACAGGTTTTAAAGGAAGAATGATGAAATGTCAGGGGGAGCAAGGGCAGGTGGGAGCCATTTTCTGCCTGGCCTGAGCCCAGGGCTAGCGCGGGCTACCCAACTGTGGCCTGGGCTGCTGCCCCAGCCTGTACCAGGTCTCCCTGAGACAACTCCTGCCTGTTCCAGTCAGTTCCTGCCCAGCAGCCAGAGGGGACTAAACACTGAAATCTCTATGTGCTGCCCCGAGAACCATTCCTGCTGCAGGCCCCTCTCACCACCAGCTTCAGCTCTGTCTGGAGCGTTCTTCTTAGGCCCCCAGGAATAGGTGCTGCTATCAACCACCAGCTTATCACCTTATTCCATGGGAGAGTCTATTTACTTGTTTGTTCTGTCTCTCACATTAGAATTAGATCTTGGTGAGGCTAAGTTCTATCGTCAAACCCAAGGCGCCTGGATCACTTGGAGAATCTGACAGGCACTTTGAACTTGCTAGAGATGCACAGGCATCTTTCAGTGCAACTGTGACAGGATTGTGGCCCCCTGAGCACCATCCAGAGGCCTCGTGAGCGCCTAAGGTGCCACCTTTGGACCTGCCACCCTGGAAGGCCATTCCTAGTAAGGCTGGAGAAGGGCTGTGTGCGGAGACTTTCTTGCTTAGAGAAACTCTGACCTGTCTTATGGGCGGAACAACCTCATTTGCTGCAGCAGAAGTCAGAGTGGCATTGATGTCACTTGTCCGTCTGTAGGAGTTGCTGTTTGTCTGCTCGGGGGACAGTAAGGGGTCGGGGCTGTGCTGGGGCAGAGACTGGGACAATAAGCACCGTATGAGTTGCTCAGTGTGGAAAGTGCTGAGAATGTTCTACAGGTGGTAAGCTCTCAGTGCCTGCTCTGATGTTCCTCCCTTCACTGACATCGTGAATCCTTTCATTCTGATGTGGGTGACCTTTGCAAAATGCTGCTGTCAGGTGAGGGCAGTGGAGGGCTGGGGAGCAGGGATGGCCCAGGAGGCAGCGCCTGCTCCTTGGGGCCACCTTCCTGCCATCACAGACACAGGTGCTGCTTGGAAGGGTAGATAAACCTCAATTTTCTAGTCAGTGCGTGTTACATAGTCTATATAGGGATGCCCTAGTTAGGGAAGTTTTGGGGGAACTAAGCTTCTTTTTAAGGGTATTAAATATAACTGTTTATAAATAAGGGGTTGGAGGGACATTGGGCTGGTGATTACAGGACCTGAGGAGGAAGAGCAGGAGGAGGAGGAGGGGGAGGAGGAGGAAGGAGCTCTTCCCACCCCATGTTTAGGAACTTTGCGCAGCTGTCCTCTGTGCCCTTTCTCACTCCTCGTGGTGTTTGCAACAGTGGCACATCTCATCCTGCTGTGGCTGCCAAGGACTGGACTGTCCATCCACCTGGGTCACCTGACTCAGGTCAAGAGTGCTTTGTCTCCTTTGGGTGCCAAATTTTAACATGGAACTATGGCTTCTGCTGTGCAGGCTGAAGGAGGGAAGGGAGCTGGGTGTTGGAACAAGTGATGGAGGGAGGCCCCTGCACGTCATTTCCCCAGTGGCTCCTTGAGTTCTGCAGTCAGGTGGAGTCTTACTGTTGAGATTTTTCGAGACCTCCTCCCCAGGATTTTAAAAAATACATCCCCCTTTTTCCTTATATGTCCATGAGTTGCGTTTCTTTTACTTGCAACCAAAGAATTTCCACCATGGAAACTAAGACATTCAACATCAGGTCTGTCTGGGGTGTGACTCAGCCCAGATGAGAGGAGCCCTGGGTATAGGACACACGAAAGGGGACTGGGAGTGGACCTGTGAGGTCTCTGAATCATGGGGGGAGGGACAAGACAGTGGAGGTGCCAAAATTCAGGAGCAGGTAGACCATCTCGCCTGAAAAGGAGGTTCACACATCTCAGCAGTCTTGCCATGAAGGGGAGCCCAGAGCATAACCCCCAGATCCCGGGTCTCATCTGGCACCAGAGTTTCTGAGCAAACACATCCCCTTTCCGGCCAATGTGTGCCCATGGGAGCTAAAGGAAGGACAATGGTCTGCATGAAGAGTGGGGGTAAAGCAATCAGCTAAAACCATCTCCAGTGAGTGCCCTTTGGATTCACAGAGTTAGTTAGGGCCTCAAGAATAGAATCAGGGTTGATGACCACCAGAAAGCCCTAGGAATGAAACTCAAGCAGATATAATGAGAAGTGGGCATAACTTTTAGGGGAAAAATTCAGCCTCACATCAGGAAAAAGGAATAACAACTTAAAAACATGGGAATGTATGTGGTCTTAGAGAAAAACATAAAGTATGCCCAATGTCTGGCCCTTCCACACAGCCTTCCCCCAGGCAATGCACCTTTTCTTTTCCCTGAAAGTCTTACTTGAATGAGACACAGGAGAGGCGTGAGAAGAGCAGACCACACTTCGAGGGAATCTGACAGCCTGAGACATCTCCATTTCTTTCCTTCTCCAAAGAAGCACCTTCTTCTTGGAATTATAAGATTTCAGAGCTGGAGAGATGTAAGAAATCACTGGGGCTCTTTGGCAAGGTTTCCGGAGGGGGCCTCCCTTGGGCCCCAGACTACATGATGTTGTGTATGAAAGGCTGTGTATTGCATTGTTCTTGGGACAAGATCTGTGACTTTCATCAGGTAGTCCTAGGAATCTGACCTTAAACTGATTAAAATCAATCCACTCTCACGGGTGGAGAGATTGAGGCCTAAAGAAAGGACAGTTTGGGAGAAGATTCTGGAGGTAGGTGATAGCAAAGCCTGGATCGGAAACAAAATGTACTAAGTCAGATAGCTCTTTCTCTCCTTATTTTTTTTTTTTTTTAAAGGATCCATTGGAAGGTTCCCAAGGAAACTTAATTTGCTTTAGAGAAATGGGACAGGTATAAACCATGCTTTCCTTAACTGGGAATTAATGAGCAATCAGAACTCTCCAGCTTCCTGAATAGAAGACGATATTATAATGCTTCTGGTTATGACTTTGTATTAAAGAATACTACCTGCCCATGTTCTCCAAGTTTTGTGTAAATATTAGGTCATTAATCTTCATACTCTTTCCGTAAGACAATTTATTTTACTTGAGAATTACACTTCTACTTCCATTAGATTTAAGGCATCTTAAGAATTAAAAGTCATAAAGCAAAACAATTACCTATAAGTAAATTTAAAAATATATTTAACAGGATATGAAAGTTTGAGATGAATTAACTTGTGACAACTGGGTGCTGAGTTTGTCTTTGAGATTCCTGGTTACAAAAGCAAAAAGCAGACCCAGCTTTCATTTTCCGCTTATGCACCCAGCATGAGCTACTATCATGTCCACGTTGCCAGAGAGGGAACCGTACGCTTGTTTAATGAGGGCTCTTAACCCAATGGCTTGGCATTTCTCCCTGGGTTGACTTGTTCATAGGATGAGGATGTAAATGTGTGATGCCCCTTCCGGGAGTGAGCAGAAGGACAGTGGTGAGACTATTAGACACTTCCCCAGTGTGGTCCCGCGAAGACAAATCCTCCAGGAGGTGAGGGGCTGTGGGGACCTTACTGCAGAGTGATAATGATTATTTATCTTCAGTGGCTCATGTTGTCACTATCCTCCCAAAGCATCTGCAGAGATCATTCCTCATCTCATCTCAGTTCCTCACGACCTCAGCTCCAACGTGTGCCTACCCTTTCAGCTTTTCCTCTTGTCACTGCAGAGGACTCCTCCGCACTGCCCCAGGCTGCTCCTGTTTTTGTGCCCAGCACCGTGACCCACACTGCAAACGTATCATGCCTCAGTCATGGCCCTGGAAGCAAACCCAGGATGACTCCTGTGGTCATCATAAGAAGTCTGCATGGAGTTAATTGCATAGCCGTGATACGGATGGGAGAATCCACACCCAGAAGGTCCTTTCGATTTGCCCTCTATTCTTACAGCTCTGCCTTCTCTGAGGTCACCTGTAAGTGCAAAGTACAGTGGGAAACGTACCAACCTGATCCACTGATTTTTTAAAAATACGTTTCTAAGATTACTCAATATACAAGTAACACGCACACTTTGAGAACACCAGTAATCACACCAGAGATGTGACAATGCTGGAGGGGAGTTGCTTTAATTTTCCTTCAAGAAAGATGTCACCATTCAAGTGCAGTGAACTACTCTCCAGCAGGTAGAATCCTTAGCACCTGCCTCAGTGTAGGAGAATAGGCTGTGTTCTCAGTGGCTCTCAGCTAACAGGTGAGCATGCAGGGACACCAGGATCTGTCAATTTCTGCCCTATATGGGACTCTTTTAATGAGTAGTCTTTTCTCTTTTCTCTGGAGCTCCCTATTGGGTTGGCAGAAACCAGAAGACTCACTGGAATGTTGTATCCCCCATTCCTTGGGAACGCATGGGGCACTCTGTACACCAAGGCTGTCAGAAGTGTGCTGGGACAGGGGCAACCAAGACCACAGAGAATTTAATTTATATATATATAAATTTTTTTTTTTTTTTTTTTTTTAAACTAAATAAATTTTTTTAAGATAGGGTCTTGCTCAGTTGCCCAGGTGGCTGGGATACAGTTGTGCAATCATAGCTCACTGCAGCCTTGAACTCCTAGGCTCAAGTGATCCTCCTGCTTCAGCCTCCTGAGCATTTGGGACTACAGGTGCGTGCCACCATACCCAGCTAATTTTAAAATATTTTGTTAAAATGAGATCTTGCTGTGTTACCCAGGTTGGTCTTGAACTCTTGGCTTCAAGTGATTCTCCTGCCTTGGCCTCCTAAAGTGCTTGGATTAAAGGTGTGAGCCACCTCCCCAGGCTTATGACAGAGAACTCCCTGTGATCATTTTTGGTAAAAACAGAAGTAACTATAAAGAAGATTGCATTTCAGCAGAGAACTATAGTGCACCCATTATCAAATTCTAGTCCTGTTCATTTCCTTTGAGATTTTATCTCCCTGTAAACTGGATTGAATCCAGAAACATTCAACTCTCATCTCCCTTCCACCATTTAAAGATGCTTCAAACTGAAATTTGAAATCTTTACAGGGTGCCCTTTAGATTCAAAAACTAAGAAAGATCATAATTCATGCCAGGTATTAACCTTTATTTTCCTTTTCTTTTTACACAACAAATTTTGAATTCCCTTCAAGCAATGAACATCAAATTCATTTTAGTTTTATTTCTCAATAACACTCCAAAATAGCAGTTTAGATACCGTAACAGTTTAATAAGAAGTCCGTGCTCTAATAGATAAAAATCTTATTTCTATGTTAATAAATTAGAAATTGTTGCCCTAAATTTAAAAGATCTTAAAGAATAAATGAGTTTTATGTTTTTAATCCGATGAGCACCGCCTCCTCCATTGGTCCATTTGGTTGGTTAAATCTTGACGTCTAGAAGGTTTTTGATTTCTGTTACTTCCCTGGTGGTTCTTGTGTTTACCCCATGGTGTGTTGCGTTCTCTCCAAGGGTTTTTTTATTTTTTTATTTTTTTTTATAGATAAAAATATGCACCATAGAGTGGCCCGACCCATTACCCTTCCTCCACCCAAACCTCTCCCCTCCTTTCCCTTTCCTTGGTCCTTTACCCATAGTCTTGTGGTATAGTTGGGTTATAGTCTTCATGTGAAAGCTACAATTTAGCTTCATAGTAGGGCTGAGTACATTGGATATTTTTTCTTCCATTCCTGGGATACTTTGCTAAGGAGAATATGTTCCCTCTGAAGATATTTAGAATGTGGGCAAGTATAGTGTATGAGCCAAGCTGCTTTTTTCTTCCATATGTTTCTTCAGTATTTCTTAGCCTTTGTTGTCACAACTGCCATACTCTGGCACACTCTTCCTTTACATTGCTGTTTGGAAGCAACTTGAGGGTTGATATTTCTTGTCTTTTCAATTACTCCATAGCCTCTTTCTAACATGGTTGCACCATTTTGAGCTATTGGCTGCCACTCACTTGAACATAGCATTCTAATTACTATAGACTTTATTTTCTTCAGTTCAGATTAAAGAGATATAATCCAAATGAAAGGATGAGTTATTTGAATACATGTTTTAGGATTCTTACCCAGTTGTAACAGGGGAGAGCTTGAGAATGTGAAGAGAATAGGTTGAACCTTTCCTAAGTGAACTGACTCTAGTGTACAAGTACCTAATTTCTCTACCCTGGGGGTGGTGAATGCTCTAACTATATAAACAAAACTGACTGGATTTTCTTTCTCTAGGGATCAAGACAGAGGGGTTGTACCGCACTGTGGGCAGCAATATTCAGGTTCAGAAGCTGCTGAATGCCTTTTTTGGTAATAATTTTACTGTCATAATTCCTACTGGGAGTATTTCTCTGTGTCAGAAAGAAATGCAACTGGATGAAAAAGGAGAAATTGCTAAGTGTTTCACAAAAGTTTAAAAAATTATTTTGACAGGCACAATGTCTACCAATTTCCCTACTCTGGATTAGAGATAGTCTTGCCTTGAATATTTGGCTGTCATCTCTTCTTCACATCTTGTTCACTAGATAAACCCTTTGCAATACAGTTCTTATCCCTGTGTCCTCACTGGAACTGCCTGGCCAAACTCACCAGGCATCTTCTTATCAATTCCCATGAACATTTTCAAGTGTCTGTATTACTTGATCTCTGTACTACATGATCTCTGTACTTACTGCTCCCTCCTTTTTGAAATGTCCCTCACATAACATCTTTTTTTTTTTTTTTTTTTGAGACAGAATCTTACTATGTCACCCTCGGTAGAGTTTGGTGGCATCACAGCTCACACCAACCTCAAACTCTTGAGCTTAAGCGAGTCTCTTGCTCAGCCTCCCAAGTAGTTAGGACTACAAGTGCCTGCCACAACACCTGGATGTTTTTTTCTTTTGTTGTTGTTGTTGTAGTTTTCATTGCTGTTTAACAGGCACAGGCCAGGCTCGAACCCACCAGCCCTGGTGTATGTGGCTGGTGCCCTAACCACTAAGCTACGGGCACCGAGCCTGTTTTTAACATCTTACACTATACTTTCAGTAGCTCTTGCTAAGTATTTTCCCCCATTTTTAAAATATATTCTTTTGTTCTCCATCACTTCTTTCTCTACATTTTTCTATTGACTAATTTTATCCTGATTATGGGTCAGATTTTCCCTTTTTCATATTTCTAGTCATCTTTATTGGATATTAGACATTGTTGTTTATTTTGTGTAGTGATTTTGCTTAGTTCTCTTTAAGAGCTTTGCACTTTATTTTGTTGGCATATATTTGGCAGTTGATCAGTTTGGTTTTTTTTCTTTATTCTTTTTTTGTATTAAATCATAGCTGTGTACAATAATGTAATCATGAAGTACAATGTGCTAGTTCCATATACAGTCTGAAATATTTTCACCAAACTGGTTATCATAGCCTTCATGGCATTTTCTTAATTATTGTGTTCAAACCCTTATACTCTACACTTAGTAAACTTCACCTCTACCCTTCCAAGATGCACCCTAGGTGTGGACCCACCAATCCCCCTCCCTCCACCCTTCCTCCCCCTCCCTTCCTCTCCCTTGCCCCCATCCCCATGTTCTTGTACTGAGATTAGGTTATAGCCTTCGTATGAAAGTTATAAATTAGTTTCATATTAGGGCTGAGTACATTGGGTACTTTTTCTTCCATTCTTTGGATACCTTTCTAAGAAGAATATTTTCCAGCTCCATCCACGTAAACATGAAAGAGGTATAGTCTCCATCTTTCTTTATGGCTGCATAATATTTCATGGTATACAAATACCACAATTTATTAATCCATTCATGATTCAATGGGCACTTGGGTTTTTTCCATGACTTAGCAATTATGAATTGGGCTGCAATAAACATTCTGGTATAAATATCTTTGTTATAATGCAATTTTTGGTCTTCTGGATATATACATAGTAGAGGAATTATAGGATTGAATGACATTGACATGTGTATTTTTAGATCTCTAAGTATTCTCCAAAAGGACTGTATTAGTTTGCATTCCCACCAGCAGTGTTGAAGTGTTCCCTTTTCTCCACATCCACACCAACATCTCTGGTTTTGGGATTTTGTGATGTGGGGTAATCTTACTGGAGTTAGATGATATCTCAAAGTAGTTTTGATTTGCATTTCTCTGATGGTTAAGAATGATGAGCATTTTTTCTGTCTGTAGGCCATGCACCTGTCTTCTTCAGAGAAGTTCCTCTTCAAGTCCCTTGTCCAGCCTGAGATGGGATCACTTGTTATTTTCTTGCTAATACATTTGAGTTCACTGTGGGTTCTGGTTATTGAACCTTTGTCAGAGACATATCCTGAAAATATCTTCTCCCAGTCTGAGGGCTGTCTGCTTGCTCTATATGTACTGTGTTCTTGGCTGTGCAGAAGATTTTTAGTTTGATCAGGTCCCAATAGTGTATTTTTGATGCAGCTTCAATTGCTCAGGGGGGGTCCTCCACATAAAATATTTGCCCAGGCCAATTCCTTCAAGAATTTTCCCTGCGCTTTCTTCTAGTATTTTTATAGTTTCATGTCTTAAGTTTAAATTTTAATCCAGTGAGAGTCTATCTTAGTTAAAGTTGAAAGATGTGGGTCCAGTTTCCGTCTTTTACAGGTTGCCAACCAGTTCACCCAGCACCATTTGTTAAATAGGAAATCTTTTCCCCACTGAATGTTTTTAATTGGCTTGTCAAATATCAAATAATGGTAAGTACCTAGGTTCATCTCTTGATTCTCTATTCTGTTCCATACATATACCTCTCTATTTTTGTGCCAGTACCATGCTGTTTTGATCACTATTGATTTATAGTATAGTCTGAGGCCTGGTAGCGTAATTCCTCCTGCTTTGTTTTTATTTCTGAGTAATGTCTTGGCTATTTGAGGTTTTTTTCTGATTCCATATAAAACGATGTATTGTTTTTTCGAGATCTTTAAAGTATGACAATGGAGCTTTAATAGGGATTGCATTAAAATTGTATATTGCTTTGGGTAGTTTAGACATTTTGACTATGTCGATTTTTCCCAGCCATGATCATGGTATGTTTTTCCATTTGTTAACATTTTCAGCTATTTCTTTTCTTAGAGTTTCATAGTTCTCTTTATAGAGATCTTTCATGTCCTTTGTTAGATAAACTCCCAAATATTTCATCTTTTTTGGCGACTCTAAATGGAATAGAGTCCTTGATTGTTTTTTCAGCTTGGCTATTGTTGGTATATATATTAAGGCTATAGATTTATGGGTGTTGATTTTGTAACCTGAGACATTGCTCTATTCCTTGTTCACTTCTAAGAGTTATGTAGTAGAATCCGTGGTGTTTTCCAGATATACAATCATATCATCTGCGAAGAGCGAAAGTTTGATTTCTTCTGACCCTATATGGATACCCTTGATTGCCTTTTCTTCCCTAATTGTGATGGCTAAAACTTCCATTACAATGTCAAAGAGCAATGGAGACAAGGGGCAACCTTGCCTGGTTCCTGATCTGACTCGAAATGGTTTTGATTTAACTCCATTCAGTACAATATTGGCTGGAGGTTTGTTGTAGATGATCTCTATTAGTTTAAGAAATGTCTCTTCTATATCCATTTTCTTAAGTGTTCTGATCATGAAGGGATGCTGGATATTATCAAAAGCTTTTTCTGCATCAATTGAGAGAATCATTTGTCTTTGTTTTTTAATTTATTTATGTGCTGAATTATATTTATAGATTTACGTATATTGAACCAGCCTTGAGACCCTGAGATAAAACCCACTTGGTCGTGGTATATAATTTGTTTGATTTGTTGCTGGATTCTGTTTGCTAGGATCTTGTTGAATATTTTTGCATCTATATTCATTAGTGATATTGGTCTATAATTTTCTTTTCTTCTTGGGTCTTTTCCTGGTTTGGGGATCAAGGTGATGTTTGCTTCATAGCATGTGTTGGGTAGTTTTCCTTCTTTTTCTATATTTTGGAAAAGTTTGAGTAATATAGGTACTAGTTCCTCTTTAAAGGTTTGGTAGAATTCTGATGTGAAGGCATCTGGTATCAGGCTCTTCTTTTTAGGGAGATTTTGCATAGTTGATGCTATTTCAGAACTAGACGTAGGCCAGTTCAACATTTTCACCTCATTCTGGCTAAGTCATGGGAGGTGGTGTGCTTCTAAGTATTTGTGATTTCCTTCAGATTTTCATTTTTCTGAGAATAAAGTTTCTTGTAGTATTCTT
Source organism: Loris lydekkerianus (assembly GCA_963574355.1). Taxonomy (NCBI): domain Eukaryota; kingdom Metazoa; phylum Chordata; class Mammalia; order Primates; family Lorisidae; genus Loris; species Loris lydekkerianus. Next base: position 19,902 of record CAUYPK010030862.1, read on the forward strand.
TAAGGATTTTTTGAATTTTTGAGGAGTGCTGTTATTTCATCTTTACCATTTCTGATTGATGAGATTATTGATTTTAGTCTCCTTTTCCTGGTTAGGTTAGCTAAAGATTTATCTATTTTATTGAACTTTTCAATAAAATAAACTTTTTGATTTATTGATCTGTTGTATAATTCTTTTGTTTTCAATTTCATTTAATTCTCTGATTTTGGTTATTTCTTTTCTTCTGCTGGGTTTGGGGTTGGAATGTTCTTCCTTTTCTAATTGCTTGAGATGTCCCATTAAGTTGTCAACTTCCTCTCTTTCTGTTCTCTTAAGGAAGGCTTGCAGTGCTATAAATTTCCCTTTTAGGACTGCCTTTGCAATATCCCAGTGGTTCTGATAATTTGTGTCTTCATTGTCGTTTTGTTCCAAAAATTTGGTAATTTCCTTCTTAATCTCGTCTATGACCCAGCTATCATTCTCCATGAGGTTATTCAGTTTCCATGTTTTTGTATAAGTACGTAGGTTCTTGTTGTTACTGAGTTCCACTTTTATTTCATGATGGTCTGACAAGATGCAAGGAATAATTTCTAATCTTTTTAATTTTTTGAGGTTAGATTTGTGACCTAAGATGTGATCGATTTTGGAGTATGTTCCATGAGCTGATGAGAAGTATGTGTATTCAGTTTTGTTAGGATAAAATGTTCTGCAATTGTCTGTTTAATCCAATTGTTGGATGGTTAAGTTTAAATCTAAAATTTCTTTGCTTAGCTTCTTCTTAGAGGATCTTTCCAATACTGCTAAAGGGGTGTATAAATCTCTGACTACTATGGAGCTGGAGGAAATCACATTGCTCATGTCTGTTAGAGTTTCTCTTATAAATTGAGGTGCATTTTGGTTGGGTGCATAAATATTAATATTTGAAATCTCATCAGATTGACTCTTTCCCTTAACTAATATGTAGTGACCCTCCTTATCTTTCCTTACTTTTGTTGGTTTAAAGCCTATTGTGTCTGCAAATAAAATTGCAATGCTTGCCTTTTTCTGTTTTACAATTGCCTGGAATATAGGTGACCATCCCTTCACACTTAGTCTATATTTATCTTTTTAGGTAAGATGAGATTCTTGTATGCAGCAGGTATTTGGCCTGAGCTTTTGTAACCAGTCAGCCAGCCTGTGCCTCTTTAGAGGACAATTTAATCCATTCACATTATTTAAGAATATTGATAGGCCTGGTATAATTTAGGGTATTGAGCTTTTCAAAATAACAGTGGACATTTTTAATCCTTTCGCCAATGTGGAATTTGGAATTTGATAAAAAGTTTCAGAGTGAGTTTACTTTTGTGGTAGAGAGTTGCACTGGCCATTATGGAGGACAGGTCTGAGTATATCCTGGAGAACTTGTTTAGTTGTGGCAAATTTCTTCAACATATGAATGTCATTAAAGTATTTAATTTCTTCGTCATAAATAAAACTCAGTTTAGCTCGGTACAGGATCCTGGGTTGAAAGTTATTTTGTTTTAGGAGATTAAAAGTCAATGATCACTTTCTTCTAGCTTGAAAGGTTTCAGCAGAGAGATCTGCAGTCATTCTAATATTCTTTCTCTTGTAGGTTATGGTATTTTTTACGTCTGGCTGCTTTCAGGATTTTCTCCTTCATATTAACCTTAGTAAAGTTAATTATGATGTGCCTGGGGGATGACTTATTTAGATTGAGTCATGCTGGTGTTCTGAAACTATCTGCTATCTGGATTTCAGGATCTCTTGGCATGTCTGGAAAGTTCTCTTTCATAATCTTATGAAGAAAGGACTCTGTGCCTTGTGAAGCTACTTCATCAACTTCAGGGATCCCTATAAGGCAAATATTGGTTTTCTTCAAATTATCCCAGTGCTCTCTGAGAGAATGATCTGTTTTTGTTCCCCATTTCTCTTCCTCTTTGAATGTTTGGGTTCGTTCAAAAGCTTTGTTTTGGATGCTGGAAATCCTTTCTTCTGCCTGTTCCATTCTGTTACTGAGGGGTTCTACTGTATTTCTCATATCATGTAAGGCTGCAACTTCTTTTCTCAATGTGTCTAAATCTTTGGTGATTTTGTCTTTGAATTCATTCAGTTCTTGAGATGTCTTCTGAATTAATCCTACAATTTCTACCTCCAACTTTAGTTCCATTCTCTTGATCTTATTTGCAATCCAAATTCTAAATTCGATATCAGACATCTCAGCTAATTGTTTGTGAATAGGATCCTCTGAATTGGCTGGTTTGTCATTCCTTCAGGTAGTTGAACTGTTCTGTTTATTCATGTTGCCAGTGTTTTTCCACTGATTACACCTTATGATTGTTTTTCAGTGTGTAGCTAGATAAGCAGGTAAGGTGAAATTGGACTGGAAACTTCTATGGTTGTGGTTGACTAGCCTTTCACCTGGGAACTAGGACTGGTGACTGCAGCTTTTTCTCTACAATTTTGCAAAGGACCTGTACAGTATTACAGTGTGATTCTAGAGCCCTGCTTGGTTTAGTGGGGGTAGGTGGCTCTGTCCTGTATTCAGCTGATCTCTGTTCAATCCTAGTGAATCAGTGACTCTGGGTTGCAATCTTAGCTTTGGTGAAATACAAGCAACTAGGACATCCCTTCCCGCACTGGTAATATCTGGAAGAGGACAATCAAACCTTCCCACTACAGTAAAACCTGGGTACCACCTTGGAGGGTCCTCAGGTCATTTGTCCAGTTCATGAGTTCAAGACCAATTGTCACAGACAGCCCCCACTCTCTAGCTAGAGTGTTCAAGAGGACTTCTGCAACTATATGTTAGGGGACTATTGGGAGCTCAAGTGTGATATCAGAGCCTATGGTACTCTTAGGGGTCAGAAAGTCCCGTCTAATAGAAGGTTTAGAGCCAGGGGGTTGATGCCTCTTACCCTACCTTGGTCGTTCTTCACCACCAGACTCTGGTCACCCCAGTCTGTGGTAGTCTCACCAGCAATCTGTTAACCCACTCTCTGTGGTCATGTTCTGTCCAATAAGCAAATTTGCCAGGGCTATGTGCCTGACAGAGTCAAAGTGAGGTCATTGCCTCCTCCTCATGGTTACCACAGTCTGCACCATCTAGCAGGGGAAGCTGAGGTCTGCCTCCCTCAGGTGTTCAATGGCAGCTGAAGAAAGTTCCACCTGAGCTCAGTCCAAACCTGAGGATATCCAGACAGCAAAATAATTTTCCCCTCAACCACTGCACCTTTGTTGCTGCTGTTCGGCAGCTCTGGAATCCCTATAGGGTGAGGTCTGATTCCCTCTGGCAGGCCATAGAGTTGGGAGATGACTCTCCAGAGTTAGACCCCAGCAGGATCACTCTACTAATGCTGAAGCTGGGTGGGAGGTGCCTCCTCTTGGGTTTGTGCACCTCAGCACTTTCCGAGCCTCCACCCACAGTGCAAGAACCCAAGCCTCAGTCTGTTGCTGAGATACTCTTTTTGTGTGCCAGGTCAATTACCTTTCCCTCTATGTCTTTCTGTACCGTTACTGGATTCACAGGCACAGCACAGCTGTACTGCCACCGTCTATGCAATGCCCTGTCCTAGCCAAGAAATGCAGACATACTGGATTCTGGAGGAGTTGAACTTCTAGACTGCCAGGCCAGGGTTAGACTGAAGGATTAAGGTGGCGAGGAAAATATTTGTTCAAATTACCTGCCAGACAAGGGAATTCCTAGACTCACAGCAGGGGCTTTCTTGAGAAGGAGTCCCAACTTCCATCAATTCCCTCTGGTGGGGTGAGGAAGGATAGTCTCAGTTTATCCCTCACCAGTAGAGATCACACAGTAAGCAAGCAACTCTCTTAGGTGGGGGCTGGCCATACAACCTCTTTGGGATGAGATCTGTACCTGAAAATAGTTTCTTTGGAGTCTATTCTTGCCTCAGGAGGGAAGACAAGCAATTATCTATCTCATCTCTCAGCTCAGCTCCCCTCCTTTGGCTTTGTTGGGTTCTTTCTGGCTGTTATCTCTCCCTCTGGACTGGAGCTTCTGTTGAGAGCTGGCTCCAATCAGCCATTGCCCCCCATTTTCCCTTGTTCTTGTTGAATGTGAAAATTGGAGTTAGGGAAAATAGCCAACCCGAGGATTTAGAAAAACACCAAACACATTGAGACCAAATGAACAAATAAACAGATAAAAAGGCTACCAGACACACAAGCCCACAGATGCATGAACAATCAGAAACACATAGACATACAGACACACACACACACACAAAACAAAACTACAATAAAAATAATGATAATCGTAAAATAATTGAAAAAAAACCCTCTAAAAATCTAATGTAAGCACTCTCAGAAACCATAGGAAGGGAAGAAGAGGAAGAGAGAAAGAAAAAAAAAGTAGTGTTTACAAAAAAGTTAAAAAAGAAGAAAGAAAAAAATTAAAAGTAGAAAAAAAGAAAATAAAAAAATTAACAATAGCTCCTACAAGAAAAGGTTGAAAAAAAGAGAAAAAAAAAAGGCACCAACCACAAAAATATTATTCCTGTATATATATATAGAGAGAAATATACATCTAGACATATGACGTAGGGGTCACCTTTAGTGGGAATATATTTATAATGCAATATACTTTCTGGACACCAGGTAGCACTGTGAGTGGTTTCCAGGCTTATACCTCATTCACAGTTTACATTGTTACCACGGTATCCACCCTACTTGGCCAGTCGCCATTTTTGGAGTTTATATAAAAGTTTGTTTCCTAATTGTTGCCCAACCTCGGCTGCTGTGTTCCAGATGACACTCTTATCCAACCCCTCATCTCCGTGTAGGAGTCAATGCTTCACAAATCTTTCCACTCTGCTCCTACATTCTTCCGCAAACTGGCAACTGCAATCAGCTGTGGGGGAGGGGCTGGCTGCCCCCAGCTCCTGCCACTGCGGTGTGTGGAGACCTTTTCCTCAGTTTCCATGGTTCAGAGTCTCACTTTTGAGTCTAGCAACCCACCAGTTTGCCGCACAGCCTGAACTGCTAGTCCACACCAATATTCCCCGCTAGGAATGGTCCGGTCTATTTAATCACTCTTGTTGTTCTGTGAAAAGGTGTCCACTATTTCCGACAATTCAGAATGTCTGTTTCCTGGTCGGGATCCTCTCCCTTCAATTTTCCATCAGGCTGCCTAGCTCCCTGTGGCTCCGAGTGGCACCCCTTTCAGATCGCCAAACTCCACTCAGGAATCCACACTTCACCGAAATTTTCATCAATTAGGTTTTGCCAGGAACTGTAAACTTCTGTCCTCTGTGAGGGAGGGGCCAGCTGCTGGCCAGCACAGCCGGGCAGGGGAAATCTCTACAGCAGGGTCCATGGTTTTGAATTACACCTCAAATTTAGCAACTGCCAATTCACTGTGCGTCTCCAGCTGTCTATCCACACCAATAATCCACCAGGGGAAAAGATCCAGAGCCCCTTCCCTCTCACCTCATGACTTGGGAGAGATGGGCTACACATCCGTTCCATCCACCATCATTCTCCACCTCCCAGTTTGATGTTTCGAGCTTCTTTTTAAAGCTTTATTTTGCTATATATATATATATATATATCTTAGCTCCACTTGTAAGGTCTGACCTGTTTTTTTCTCTGCATTCTTATTGATTAGAACACAAACATATCCCACTTCTGTCTTCTTTCAGCCTCTCTGAACTTTGATTTTTGTATCTTCAACTAAGCAAGACTTTCAGGCTCAGCTTGTTCCCACTCTGTGTGTTACCATCCACAAAGTACTTTTCAGTTGGCAAGCTTGTGGAAATGGTAGGGCCTATCTTACTTGTTTCCCTTTTTTCAGAAACATAGTACTGTGTTGTCTGTTGTTCAGTGACTGCAAACAGTAGTTTCTCATATATTGTCCAGTTTTCTAATTGTTAGAACAAGAAGGAAAATATGGTACCAATTTCTAATTAAAACAAGGCTGAGAGTCAAAGTATTTCTGTGTAGTTTTTGCCAGCACTTGTTTGCTGACACCCAAAAGTCTCTACTCCATATACCTTCTCTTGAGTTTTAAATTCATTTGGCTACTACACCTCTGTTCTTTATCTATATTAATATCATGGTACATGTTATAATTATCATCTATGTATAGACCATCATGGGTCAGTTGGTTGAGGCAATAAGCCCTAAAGCCCAAGGCAATCAATATTGGAATCTTTGCACAGGTTCTCTTTGCATAGATATTACACAGGTACCTATCTTTGACACTTTCAAAACTAAACTCATTTTTCCCCTTTCCTATTAAATCTGCTTTTCTGTCTTTGGGGAGTATTTGTGGACCATCAGGTAGTCTTAGTTTTAACAAAATGTTAGAGAAAAAACAGGGTGTGGAAAGCTGCTGTTTCAATAATGTATGTGTTCATGGTCTATTCTGTCATTTGATTGATGGTGTGGTGTTATCACATTATAGATTACATTATTAGTATCTCAGTATCTATTGTCACTAATCATTTTGCATTCTTTAAGAATTCAAGTTGTGCCAGGCACGGTGGCTCAAGCCTATAATCCTACCACTCTGGGATGCTGATGTTGGTGGATTGCCTAAACTCACATGTTCAAGACCAGCCTGAGCCATAGAGAGACCTTTTCTCTAAAAATAGCCAGGCATTGTGGTGGGCACCTATAGTCCCAGCTACTTGGGAGGCTGAGGCAAGAGAATCACTTGAGCCCAAGAGTTTGAGGTTGCTGTGGGCTATGACACATGGCACTCTACTGAGGGTGACAAAGTGGGACTTTGTCTCAAAAAAAATTAAAGTTGTCTTATTTCTGACTAATTTTTAACCCATCCCATTAGATAAATTATAGTGTTACTTATGTAAAAAAAAAAAAAAAAAAAAACTGACATTATAAGCCAGAATATTGAGTCTCTGATAAATTGTTGATCTCAGATCAACTGTATTGAATAAAGTTTTCAGTATCAGTACATTTTTCTACTTGTCCATAATAAGTTTTTTAAAAATGCCATGCCACAATCCTATTCATTCTTTTGTGAGCTTTAATGAGACTGAAATGTTTCCCCAAAATTGCACATGGCAGTGCAATCTGATTTAAACATCAAGGAAAATGGCAGAGTTGTCATATTTCACCTATCTAACCCTATTCTATAACTATCTTCCCTCACAGGAATATCTGAAATATAGACCAGGTAGTTGTGGATATAAACATTTTAGGAATACATTGAAACAGTATAATACGTTTAAACAGTTTTTTTAATTTATATATAAAAATGGTAACCCCTGATCTCTGCTTCAAACCTAAAAACATCCAGATCTGGTGATGATCCTTATTCATTCATTCATTCATTCAGCAAATATGCATTTGAGTGCTGGAGATCTGTAGCCTTGGGGCCACATGTGGCCTTCTGGATCCTTTAATGTATCCTTTTAACTGAATCCACATTTTATTGTGAAGTGTGGATATGGTTGAGTGTCTGTACTTGAGGATCTGGAGGGCCACATGTATCCTTAAGAGGCCACAGGTTCCCCACCCTTGGCTGGTATTTCAGGACTATAGATTAAACAATAAACATACTACTTACCTTTCCCACCTTGGTGGGACTTACATTCTCTGGGAAGGACCGTTTCTCAGGTAGCTTATGATGTCTCCCCTTGTTATGTGGGGAGTTGGTTCTGATAAGTTTCTTTTATGTTATGTATTCATGAATCATCAAGGCTGCTTGCTTCTTTTTACTCTTTTGTAAAGTATTCTCACTGCAGTAGTTTGTAACCTTGACTGCATGTGTTCTCCTCACGATTTGTCCAAGAGGTAGATCATTCATTCTCATTTTGCTCATGTGCCATCTTTTCTTCTCTCTCTCTCTCTCTCTCTCTTTTTTTTTTTTTATGTGTCATGCTCTGTGCCCCTTAAAAAGACAATTTTTAGTTTTGTTTTGTTTTTTTTACAGAGTCTCATTTTATTGCCCTTGGTAGAGTGCTGTGGCATCACTGCTCACAGCAACCTCAAACTGTTGGGCTTAAACGATTCTCTTGCCTCAGCCTCCAAGTAGTTGGGACTACAGGTGCCTGCCACAACATCCGGTTATTTTTTAGAGACTGGGTCTTGCTCTTGCTCAGGCTGGTCTTGAACTCCTCAGCTCAGGCAATCCACTCTCCTCAGCCTCTCAAGTGTTGGGATTACAGGCATGAGCCATTGTACCTGGCCTACTTTTCAGGTATTTTATTTTACTCAGTCAACCTATAGACTTCTTCCCCTATGACATTTCCTATAATGTATAACTGTGGGCTTTCATCTTTTGTTTACTAAAGTTTCCTTTTACTCAAAAATTAGTGTTTTCTGGTAAATATAATAGACCACAAAATGAAGGGAGACAGTCAGTAATTAGATTTTTGTATGATGCCCTGTGTTAATAGACACTATACATTTTGAAGTGTAGTCTTCACTCATGTTGGATTCTTGTTCACAGAAATGCTAATGTGATCATCTAAGTCAGTGGTTCTCAACCTTCTTAATGCTGTGACCCTTTCATACAGTTCCTCTTGTTGTGGTGACCCCCAACCATAAAACTGTTTTTATTGTTACTTCATAACTGTAATTTTGCTATTGATAACAATATGATTCATAAAATCATAAAGTAAATATCTGATATGCAGGATGTATTTTCATTGGTTGCAACCATAGTTTGAGAACCACTGATCTAAGGGAAAGCTTGGTATCACACCTATAATTTCTGTTTCTCCATCGTTTAACAAGCCATAGCCATCTTATTTATGACAATGCCTACTATTGTCATTACATTCTTCGAAATTATCTTGTGCCTCAGAGACTATTAAGTATTTCACTGTAGAGACAGAGGAATGAGATGGAGCATGGAGAGCAATGATACTTGAAGTATTGGCAGGGGTTCTTGAGGAAGGGCAGCCTGGCTGGAAATCATAATTCTATAGAAAAGCATAATTCTATAATCCCTTTACCATTCCAGTATCCTAATTCTTTCCTTCCCTCCCTCCCTCCTTCCTTCTCTCCCTTCCTTGTCTCACTTTGTCACCCTTGGTAGAGTGCTATGGTGTTACAGCTCACAGCAACCTCAAACTCTTGGGCTCAAGCGATTCTCTTGCCTTAGCCACCTGAGTAGCTGGGGCTACAGGCACCCGCCATAATGCCCAGCTATTTTTAGAGACCAGGTCTCTCTCTGACTCAGGCTGGTCTCAAACCTGTGAGCTTAGGCAATCCACCCTCCTCAGCCTCCCAGAGTGCTAGGATTATAGGCATGAGCCACTGTGCCCAGCTATCCTACTAATTTAAACAGAAGAGAATTTTCCATAGTGAGTGAAGTAACAAATCCACTGCTAAGATGTTGATCAAAAAACAGTAAAAGATAGAATATATTTTTTAAGCTTTGAACATCTTTTGAGAATAATTTAATTAATAATCTTTAAGAATTTCCATGGCACACCAGTTGAAAATCACTGCCTTAGAAGATGAGGGCATACAGCTTACTCTTTTTACACCATGTGAAGATGCAAGTGGTTGGCAGTTTGCAGCCTTGAACAGGGCCTTCAAAAGAACCTGATCATGCTGGCGTGCAGATTTTGGACTTGTACCTTATAGAACTATGATAAATGTCTATTGTCTATAAGTCACTCAGTCTATGATAATTTGTTATAGTAGCATGAATTGACTGTGACTGTATCCTCTCCAGGTTTTCTTATTTCCCTGCTAGCCCAGAGTGTCATTTTTTACTGTTGTCTGGAGAAACTGGTTTCCTACTCAGTCTATTAAGTCTATTTCTATGGCATCTGCTTTTTTTTTTTTAAGATTTCAGATTAATGTAGTTAGGTTACATAGTTTGCTTCTGTAAGGTTAAAGTGCAAGTTGTAGAGTTGTACTTGTGTCCTTCAGGATGTGTGCCATATACTCGTGCAGTTTACTCATTGGGTGGGAACTTACCTAACCCCTCTCCACACTGGAATTTAATTTAGTTTTTCTCTCAGTTGAGCATGTAGTTGTTAATATACTAGTTTTAATTTAGTACTGAATACAATTATGCTTGTTTTTCTATTCTTCTGAGACTTAGGAGAATGTTCTCCAAGTTTGTCTGGGTTGTTACAAAAGATACAGAATCCTTATCATATTTTATGGCTCAATATTTCATGGTATGCATATACCACAATTTATTAATCCATTTATGTATTTATTAAAGGCTATTCGGTTGTTTCCTCATCTTTGTGTTTGTTTATTATGCAGCTATATACATTTGAATGCAGATGTCCTTATAGTAAAATGTCTTCTTTTAGGGGGTAAATACCTAGTAATGGGATTGCAGTATCAAATGGTAGGACTACTTTCAGTTCCTTGAGTAACCTTCATACTTCTTTCCCCAGAGGTTGTACTAGTTTTCAGTCCTACCAACAGCACATGAGCATTCCCTTCTCCCCATAGGTGTTGATAAGAAACACAAGATAAGGAGATTATATTAACTTTGGTATAATGTAGAAGTCTTCTTTTTCTTAATGTATAGTGTATACCTTACTCTCTCTGTCCAAAGTCCAATGTTTCTCATTTTCTTCTGGGTCAGTTACTATTATATCTTCTACCTTACCTTGTGATCCCCTTTCTTCTTTCCATACCCTGTCTTATCACTCTCGTCATCTCATTTATTGATTGATGCCATGTTTATTAAATGCCTACTATATGCCAGAAATACAGTGAACTATTTCCTGCAACCTATTCTTATCTGGTTAATGTAGTATTGATTTCCCCACCTTATTCTTCTTTCCATCTCATTCCCTTTTAGAGCATTCTTGGCTCTCCCTATAGTGGAGAATCTGTCATCTCAGAAAAACACAAAATCTATACACAGTCTAAATTCAGGCTTTTTAATGTTATATTCCCTATAAATTCCTGTTCATCATAAATTGCTGTTTATATATTGAAGGAGAAGAAAAATATTTTTCCTTAATCCTCATATGTTCTTAGTTAGTATAGACCATTCTATTAAAAGGTTCACTAGAGGAGAACAAACAGAAATGTATTAAATATATGTATTTAATATATACATGGGAGCCACCTACGGAATGAGTAGTTCTGAAGGAGATGGCTTTGAATTGCAGCTTATATACATAGATAGCATCGTCAACAAAGAGTAACAATTTATAGAGAATTGACAAGACAGAAAAATGGTACTTTGAGTTTTTAGGAGTGACAGCTTGTGGGCTGGCAAATAAATAGCAGATAAAAACTATTAGTAAAGCTTTTTAATGTAGATTATTCTGGTATCTTATCTTCAAATAAGCGTCTTCAGTGCTTATCCTTTCTTCTTCTTGGTAGAAAGCATATCTGAAATACCTCTTGTCATTATTAATCTGTGTTTTGTTTGTAGGCAAATAGAGGGCAGGCTGAGAGTTTTCCTGCATCTGCTACTTCTTAATTGCCATCAGCTCAACAATTATCATATTTTGGGTTGGCCACTTTGTTATTGAACCAGAAAATAGACTAATACTGTGGATAGAGAGGAAACACCAGTAGTAAGACCAGATTTCACAATTTTTTCCCTACAAAATGTATTGTAAATATAATCAGTCATGTATTCAGATTACTCTGTGCCTTCCACAATAATATTTTGTGACTCTGAGGACAGACATTAATTACATGTATGTTCTTAAAGAATACAGTTATTATGTGTACAATATAAAATTTGTTTGTAAATTTTCTTTGCCTTTATAGTTGAAACAATCTAACACAATGATGCTAAAAATCTGTTCTTTAGCAGATAAAATTTATACTTTTTTCACATATTTTTTATTATTTTATGGTTTATCGAGACTTTAAACCATTTCTACGAAGTCTGGTCTTCAGTTCTCATCCTAAACATAGAAGTTCTATTTTTTTCCTTACTTCTCAATCACCGAAATAACTTTCTTATTATTGGGAGAAGTTGACTGTATTTTCTTATTATTGACATACTTACATACTACAGAATTGTATTCTTTTTTTATAGCCCTCTCATTTAAATTATTCCTGAATTTAACATCAGATTATAAAGATGACTTTTGTTTATCTCACTTAGCTAGATGATTTACTTTCAGAGAAAATTATAGCAACTTTCATTTTTTATAATTTCTCCTTATTTTTTCATTGAAGAACAGTTAACACACACAGAAATACACAGATTCTTAACTATATGTTTTCATCAGAAACTTTTAAAAAGGTTGTTTATTCATGCAAAACAGTACACAAATCTCCCTGAATTTTTACACAGTGGACAAATCCATGCAGCCCATACTTCGATCCAGAAACAGGACAGTACCTCTATGCACAAGTCCTTACCAAAGGTTAATAGCTCTTAAGAGTATATAGATTAGTTTTTCTTATTTTTGGTTTTCATATGAATGGAATCATACTGTATATATTATGTCTGGCTTCTTTCACTCAAGACTAGTATATGAGATTCATCTACCCACTTAATGTCACTGAGTGTGGTTGTAGTTCACTTAATTCTCAATTTTGTACTATATTATTAAGGTATCAGTGTACCGTATATTACTATTCTTTGTTGACCATTAGGGTTGTTGTATATTTTTTCTTTCTAATTTTTTCGTGAGGTCTCTGTCTGGAAAATTATTATAAGATTATAAACTATAGCTTTGCCTTCAAGAGGCTCCAGGGAAATTTTTTGTTGTTGTTTACAGGATACTTCTTTATTCTGGCAGACAGAAAAATGCCTACTTGTGACAAATTTTCTCTCTCACAGGAAGCTTTATACTTCTAAATGTCCTTGTATCTTCTGAGCTTCACTTATTTCACTCCTTTTAAGATAACCACTGTCCAGCAGACCCTTCACTTGGAAAAAAGTTAAATCTACATGTGTCAATCTGGTGAGATATATGTGTGTTGATTGGATTGGTCACAGAATAGGCAACAGAACAAAATATGTAAAACAACAGAAATAATTTATTACTCAGAAGTCCACGAGAGAAGTGGGGGTACCAGCAAGGGTCATTGGTAAGGTTGCATGGTATAGTGGTCCGTGGTGCAAGTTGGTTAGATTATATTTGAATGTTCCATAGGGAAATTTTCAGCAGGAGACAGTTGTATGAGTGGTCCGTGCATGGTATAGTGGTCAGTGGTGCAAGTCCGTTAGATCGTATTTGAATGGTCCATAGAGAAATTGTCAGCAGGAGACAATTGTATGAAGCAGGTATCTGGATTGACTCCATCTAGGATCTGGGAAGAGGCAGAGAACTGAAAACTTTGAAAAGTAACATCCTAAGCCCTGTTTTTGTTATGATAAAGTTTAACCTATTGTCAAAGTGGATTCTGAAGCAACATACTTTTATAAGAATTCACTATACATGTTCATGTTATTTCTGCTTTGGTGTTATTCGTAGTAGTGATAGAACACTTACGAATATTCTTGTCCATGTATTTAGGTAACATGTTTGTGCAGTTCTGTTGTAAGTATATCTAGGAGTGGAATTGCTGGGTTAATGGGTATATATTCAGGTTTTAAAAAATATTGGGGTTATTTTTTCTTATATAGTAGAAAATTACTGGTTTTAAGTGTACAATTGAATAATTATTACTGACTTTAATTAATGATGCAGCCATACTATAAATCATTTACAGAACATTTCTGTATCCCCAAAAGATCACTCAGATGCATTTATAGTTAACCCCCTTTTTTACTCTTAGCCCCAAGCCAGAAGTTGTCTATTTTCTGTCTCTATAATATCATTTTCTGAACATTTCATTAAAATGGAATCATATCACGCCTGTAATCCTAGCACTCTGGGAGGCCAAGGTAGGAAGATGGCCAGAACTCAGGAGTTGGAGACCAGCCTGAGCAAGAGCAAGACCCCATCTCTAAAAATAGCCAGATGTTGTGGTGAGTACCAGTAGTCCCAGCTACTTGGGAGGCTGAGCCAAGAGGGTCACTTGAGTCCAAGAGTTTGAGGTTGCTGTGAGCTATGGTGTGGCAGCACTCTACTGAGGGCAACAAAGTAAGACTCTGTCTCAAAAAAAAAAAAAAAAAAAAAAGGAATCATATAATAGGTAGTATCTTGTGAATGACTTCTTTCACTTAATTTAATATTTATAAAAATCATCTATGATATGCCCATATGTGAGTGTTTAATTTCTTTTTATTGGTGAATAATATTATGTCATATTTGTCTTTCCTGAATTCATGAAGTTTTGGGTTGTTCCTCATTTTGACAAGTATGAATAATGCTGATATGAATATTTGTGTTCAAGTCTGTGTGTACACAACACATGTTTTCATTTTCTCTGTGCAGATACCTAATGGTAAATTTGCTTGGTGGTATAGTAAATTTATGTTTAACTTTATGATAACTGCAAAACTGTGTTCCAAAGTGGCTACACTATTAGACATTCTCACCAGTATTTCATTGGTGTTCCTGTTTCTTTACGTCCTCAAAACCATTTATTACTTTCTGTCTTATATTTACATTCAGGAGGACCTGAAATGGTATTTCATTGTGGTTTTCATTTACATTTCTCCAATGCTTTTAATGTAAAGAAACGGGAACACCAGCGGCACCCATGGCTCAGTGGGTAGGGTGCCAGGTTCGATTCAAGCCCAGGCCAGCTAAACAACAATGACAACCGCAAGAAAAAAAATAGCTGGGCATTATGGTGGGTGCCTGTAGTCCCACTACGTGGGAGGCTGAGGCAAGAGAATCGCTTACATCTAAGAGTTTGAGGTTGCTGTGAGCTGTGACATCATGGCACTCTACTGAGGGCAACATAATGGGACTGTCTATAAATAAATAAATAAATAAATAAATAAATAAATAAATAAATAAATAAAGGAAAGAAACAGGAACACCAATGACATACTGGTGAGAATGTCTAAGAGTATCTCTTCTTTGGTGAAATGCCTGTTCATATCTTTTGCCCATTTTGGGGGTTAGATTTGGGGTCTTGCTATGGTGTCCATTCTGGTCTCAAACTTCTAGTATGAAGCCTTCCTTGGCCTCCCAAACTGCCGGCATTACTGGCATTAGGTATTGTACTTAGCCCCATTTATTTACTGAGGTGTTTATCTTCTTATTGCAGAATTATAAAGGTTTTGTTCAAAATTCTTGTTAGAAGTCCTTTATTCTATAGGCATTTTCTAAGTAGTTTTCAGAGTCTGTCTCTCTTCTATTCATTTTATTAATAGGTTCTTAAGAAATTCAAGTTTTGAATTTTAATGTGTTCTAATTTATTATATTTTTCTATTATGAGCTTCATTCTTAGTGTTGTATCTATGAAGTTTTTGCCTAAACCAGATTGTCTAAGATTTCCTCCTGTATGTTTTTTTTTATAAAATTTTAAATGATTTAAGTCTTTCTTTTAGGTATTGACCCATTTTTGAGTCAATTTTTGTGTCTAGAATGTGTTGAGAGTCTAATTATCAACTTTTTTGAAGTTTGGTATATAGTTATCCCAACACTATTCTTGGAACAGACTCAATAACCAATGAATTGTTTGGGCCCCTTTGCAAGAATTGAGTTAACTATTAGTAATAAGAATTTATTTTGGATTCTTATTCTGTTTTACTGATCTCTGTGTTTATATTTATGCCAATATGATACTGTCTTTATAACTGTAACTTTATACAGACATACTTTATTTTGTTGTACTTTGCTTTATTGTGCTTCCCTTATAATATTATTTTTTTTTTTTTCTTTTGCAGTTTTTGGCCAGGGCTGGGTTTGAACCCGCCATCTCCAGCATATGGAGCCAGTGCCCTACTCCTTTGAACCACAGGTGCTGCCTGTGAATTTTTTTTTTTTCAGAGACAGATTCTCACTTTGTTGCCCTCAGTAGAGTGAGAGTGCTGTGGTGTCACAGCTTATAGCAACCTCCAGCTTGGGCGAATCTCTTGCCTCGGCCTCTGGAGTAGCTGGGACTACAGGCTCCTGCCACAACACCTGGCTATTTTTTTGTTGCATTTTGGCCAGGGCTGGGTTTGAACCGCCACCCTCGGTATATGGGGCGGCACCCTATTCACTGTTACAATCTTGCATTGAGCAAGTCTGTGTGCCCATATTTCAATAGTGTGTGTCCATTTTGTGTCTCTGTATTATATTTTGGTAATTTCCACAATATTGAAAGCTTTTTCATTATTATTATGTATGTTCTGATGATCTGTGATCTTTGTTGTTACTATTGTAATTGTTTTTTGAAATTATTATCATTTTAATACATAATCAATCAGTATATAATTGTTACTCACAGTTATGTATGTGTGTATGTAAGTATGTATGTATGTGTGTGTGTGTAGTTAAATTTTTGCTGCCCAATGAGTTCCCTTGCTCATTGCTTAAGAGGAATTCAATAACCAGAGAGCAGGGTTTATAGGAGAGAAAGACTATTCCACATAGCACTAAATGGCGAGATGGGAAGAATTTTTTATATCTGCCTCTCCAAGAATTTGAGAGAGAGTGCTTTTAAAGAGAATTTTGTGGGAGGAGGATTAGACAATCAGGGTCTGCTCATTGGCTGGGTTCAGGGTGGGACCATCAGTCCCTCAGCCACCAGCCTGGGTGGGTCAGTCATTTCATTGGAATGAAGGACCAGGAAGATATCTCCAAAGCCACCTTTACATTTTGAAGTGGTGATGTTACTTCTGGAGAAAGTTAAGAATCTCTATGACCACCAGTCATGTGACTCCAGAGCAGCAGAGAAGAGGATAGCAGCTAATTACTATCATTATTTTTAGCTGAGCCTGTGACTTATTTTATAGTAAACCCTTTACCTCAGTTGTCACTTTGAACCTAATTATTAATTTATAAGGGCAGTTTAAATATCATCAAATTCCCTTTGCATTTTACGCTGTACACATCTCAGTTCAGACCAGCCACATTCCAGGTACTCAGTAGGCTCACGTGGCCAGGGGCTGCCACATTGAAGGGAAGCTCTGAGGGCTCTGAATCCCCTGACCTCAGAAATTTGAAGGTCCTGAATTTCTATTTTCTGCCACAGGGAA
Source organism: Loris lydekkerianus (assembly GCA_963574355.1). Classification (NCBI taxonomy): domain Eukaryota; kingdom Metazoa; phylum Chordata; class Mammalia; order Primates; family Lorisidae; genus Loris; species Loris lydekkerianus. Next base: position 36,847 of record CAUYPK010030862.1, read on the forward strand.
AGAAATAGCCCCTCTCTACCATCATTTGTCTATAGATCCATAGGTGGGGGAGACAGTGCCCCTAGAGAGAGAGGGGACTGCAAACAGGAAATGTCCCTAATGGACCACTCCTGGCCACCTGCTTCTTGGTGGGGCCCATCCCTCTTCCAGATATCAGACTACAAACAAAGGATGATAGAACCCCAGAAAGAGGGAACCCTATGTCTTCTGATCTATCTAAAGCTTTGACCTCTAGAGGTTAGATGCAAAAGAAATAAATCAAAGTCAAACTTCTTATTTTTCAATCTGGCCTTAGACCTAACAGTCAGGCTGTGGTATGTGTTTTCTTTTGTGGTGTGGAGATCATGTGAGTTTAAGCACCAATCACATACATACATTTTAAAAAGAATTTCTATATAACAGCACCATCAAACATGTGTCAACTTTAAACAAAGGTAAAAGGAAATTGTTACCTATAGGGTGGCTGTAAATTTGCAGGTACCAAGAATCTGTCATTCAATCCTGGCATCCTGTTTGTAATAGTTACATATATTAGTTAGCTATTTATTTGGGGGCATGACAAACTACCCCCAAATTTTCTAACTTTTAGATCTGGTTAGAATTCTAGGCTGGGATCAGCTGGGCTTCATCAGGAAAGTGTGGACATTTACTTGTTGACTGGGCAGCTTCTGGGGGTGAGCTTCTGGTCAACTGTACAACAATGGTTTCATCCTTTTGGTATTTCATCTTCAATGAGTTTGTTCTCATAGAGGTGGCAGGGTTCAATGTGACAGATGGGAGGGACTGCAGAACCATGTAGGAAAGGCATTCTTCCTCTTTAGATAGGCCTGTGTCAGGGAGCTTCTCTCCTCTTCTTTTCTTTGGGTAGGAATGATGTGTGATGTCTGGTACCACAGTAGGCATTTCTTCACCATGAAGAAATCTTTCACTGAGGTGGCTTTGCCTGCTTCCCTCAGGATGTGTCCAGGGCTCTTAAGGGACTTTGGGAGTGCTCTGCTGCCCTCAGCCACCCCCACCAACTACAGGTGGTCCTTTTCCACCTTCTTTTCCACTTCCCTCTAGGAAGCTTTATTTTTTGCAGCCCTAGGTGGCTGTAGGGGTGGCCACAGGTCTAAGATGGCTTGGGGTGGGGGATAGCCCAGGACATCTCAGGCTGTTGGAGGGTGGGGTTGTCCTGGGGCATGCCAGGGCCCTGCCTGTTACAATGGGGCAGCCAGGGCAGTCTCAGCGGCTGTCTGAGCAGTGATGTGAGGGATTCAGAAGCCACTAGGCCAAGCCAAGTTATCTGTAATTGTTTTAAAGAGCCATAAACCATACCCATGTATGATGGCATGCACTTTGTTTATAAATGTTGCTGTATGTTCTGAATATTCCATCCTTGGTGCAGTTCATCCATCTCTGTCTCTTTCTTTGGGCCTCCCTATTCCATGAGAAACAATAATATTGTAAAGTCTATGAATGAAAGGTACAATGATATGTCTGTCACTTTAAATGAAAAGCTAGAAGTGTTTATGCTTAGTTAAAATCCTTGTTGAAAGTCAAGATTGCTTGAAACCTTGCCTCCTGCTCTAGTTAGCCATGTTGTGAATGCAAAGGAAAAGTTGTTGAAGGAAATTAAAAGTGCTCTTCCAGTGAACACATGAATGATAAGAAAGTGAAGCAGCCTTATTGTTGACATAGAGAAAGTTTTAGTGGTCTGGATAGAAGATCAAAGCAGATGTAATACCATACATACTCGAGTATAAGCCGAGTTTTTTCCAGCACAAAATTTGTGCCGAAAAACCCGAGCTCGGCACAAATTTTGTGCCGGAAAAAACTCAGCTTATACTCGAGTATATACGGTATTTCCTTAAGCCAAAGCCTAATCCAGAGCAAGGATTTAACTCTCTTTAATTCTGTGAAGGCCAAGACAGGTGAGTAAACTACAGAAGAAAAGTTTAAACCTGGCATAGGTTGGCTCAAAGGTTTGAGGAAATAAGGTATCTTCTGTTTTCTTTTCTCCTTTTTTACAGTCATATATACATAGATCATGAATATAGACATTATTCATTATTAATGACTTTTAATATTTTTCTGCTTTTAATATTTGGTCTGTAGTGTATACAGTAGTCCCCCAAATTACTTCTTCCAAATATGTTATCAGAAACTTTGATTTATGTTCATTCACTTCTTCTGTACCTGTTTGCTTTTGTGAAATGGTACTGTGGGCCAATCAAGATTTCATCCTGGCCAATCACAGTGGTGGCTCACACCTGTAATCCCAGCGCTCTGTGAGGCTGAGGTGGTTGGATTGCCTGAGTTCACAGGTTCCAGACCAGCCTGAGCCACAGCAATACCTCGTCTCTTAGAAATAGCCAGGCGTTGTGGTGGGTGTTGGTAGACCCAGCTACTTGAGAGAGAGAGGTAAGAAAATCACTTAAGCCCAAAAGTTTGAGGTTGCTGTGAGCTATGACTCCAGGGCACTCTACCAAGGGCAACAAAGTGAGACTCTCTTTCAAAAGAAAAAAAAAAAAAAGATTTCATCTTTCTCAGGAATATTGTGAACTCCAATTACATGCTGTGCTGAGAGGTTTATTAATGAATTAACAACTGAAAGTAAACTTTCTTCAGTGCTTAAGTTAGATACCTTTTCTTTTCTTTTTTTTTTTTTTTCTTCTTGAGACAGAGTCTCACTATGTTTCCCTCAGTAGAGTGCCATGGCATCTTAGCTCAGAGCAACCTCAAACTCTTGGGCTTAAGCAATTTTCTTGCCTTAGCCTCCCAAGTAGTTGGGACTACAGGCACCCACCCCAAGGCCTGGCTATTTTTTGGTTGTAGTTATATTGTTGTTTGGCAGTCCTGGGCTGGATTCAAACCCGCCATCTCTAGTGCATGTGGCTGGTGCCCTAGCCACTGAGCTACAGGCACTAAGCCTACATGCCTTTTTCTTATTATTTTTTGTTGTGTATATTTAAATTGTACACCAGTATGTTTTGGTACTTGTATACACAGTGACATGATTAGTATAGTCAGTAAATTAACCTATCCATCTTTTAAATTATTTGTTGTGAAAAGAGTAGTTAAAATCTATGTTCTTAGCAAATTTCTAGTGTTCAATGAAATATTAAAACTATAGTCTTCATGCTGTACATCAAGATCTCTAGATTTATATATCTGACATGTCAGCACCTCTGTACCCTTTGATCTATGTTTTTCTATTTCTCCTACCCTCATTTAACTCAGGTAACCACTTTCTATTCTATGTTTCTATATATTTGCTATTGTTTTACATAAAACTAAAAAAGCTTCCACCTAGAAAAGGGAAATAATAAAAAAAAAGAAAGCTTAACTAATGAAATGGGAGAAAATATTTATGAATAATGTATGTGATTAGTGGATAATATGCAAAATGTTTAAGGAATTCATAAAGCTTATTAGGAAAAAAAAACATATATCTCAGTTACAAAATGGGCAAATGACCTGAATAGACATTAATCCAAAGAAGATATTAAAATGGCCAAGAGATACATGAGAAAGGTGCTCAGTTTCACTATTCTTCAAGGAAATGCAAATCAAAACCATTAGGATAACTGTCCTCATTAATGTACTAACATATTGTAAGCAATACAGGATTCATGGTTTTCTTGCTAGGTGTTTTTGAAATTGAAAATTAAAATAATCCTGTAACTTCAAATACATACAGCAGAACCTCTGTAAGTTGACCACTCAAGGGACTGTAACAAACTGGTCAACATACTGAGGTGGTCCAAACAAGGCACTAGGCCTACTGCACTGATATGTACAAGTGATGCATGTCCAGTCTATGAAAATTAGATCAACTTCAGGAAGTGGTCAATGTAGGGAGGTGTTCAACTATGGAGATTCCATTGTATTTCTGTTGTATTTTATTATTTAATAACTGCACAAGTTGTTTCTTAAGTCAGATACACTGAATTATTTGATGAACTCCTCTATATTCTAAACCAATAGCTCATGACTCACATGAGCTCATTTTTTTGAGTTGATTAAGTAATTTAATTATCTGATTTACAATATAAAACATATTCCTGAGCCATTTTTCCTTTTTAAATATTGAAAGCAACTATTTCCTGTATAATGACACTTAAATTTAAACTGTTGAAAGCATATTTAAAGTGATATAACTCTTTATTTTTAAGATTTTTGGAAATTTAAGTAGAATAATTTCTTTTTTTTTTTTTAAGAGACAGAGTCTCACTTTGTCACCCTCAGTAGAGTGCTGTGGTGTCACAGCTCACAGCAACCTCCAGCTCTTGGGCTTAGGTGATTCTCTTGCCTCAGCCTCCCGAGTAGCTGGGACTACAGGCACCCACCACAATGCCCAGCTATTTTTTGTTACAGTTTGGCCAGGGCCAGGTTTGAACCTACCACCCTCAGTATATGGGCCTGGTGCACTACTCACTGAGCCACAGGCACTACCCTAAGTAGAATAATTTCAAGTGGGAACCAATCCTTCCATCCTACTCAGGCTGCATTCAAAGTAGTATTTTTTTTGTGACTATAATTGGCACTATCTTACCTTTTATGCCATCTGGAGAGTTAGATTGTTTGCCTTTAACAACATTTGTGTGTGCTTCTTAATCATACTCTTTTGAGAAATAAAAATGTCCTCTTCATTTTACTTTTTGATTACCTTATTAGTAACAAGTTACAAAAATAGTTTTATATAAAGGACTTTAAATAGCATATACAAGGCATAATTAATAATCTCATAAGCTTGCAAAAACTATGCTTAAAAACAGAACAGAACTAGCCAGTAGTTTGACAATCCTCTATTTAATCTTCCTAGATTTCATTCACTTCTTTCTTCACAATAGATAATTTAGTATTTAATATCCTTTACTGTCTGTTCCTTTTTTTTTTTTTTTTTTTTTTTTTTTTGAAAAAGGTGCTTACTAATTTGGTTTTTATTTATTGGGGTGGGATCTAATTTAACAGCAAACTAAAAGTCTTGGGTTAA
>CAUYPK010030865.1:0-32424 GCA_963574355.1 Loris lydekkerianus
TAGTGTCACCACCATCCATTTGGCCTAATTAGTAACCTGGGAATTTTTGACTTCAGTATAACTTTCAAACCCCTTGCCATTCAAGAACCAACTTCATTCAACCCTATAATTCCTCTACTAGGCATATACCCAGAAGACCAAGGAGCTGGCAGGTTCAGTGTCTGATGAGGGCCTTTTCTTCATAGATAGTTGCTCCACACTGTGTCTTCTTACAGTAAAAGGGACAAACGGGGTCCCTCAACCCTCTTTTATGAGGGCACTAATCCTATTCATGAGGGCAGAGTCCTTGTGATCTAATCACCTCCCAAAGGCCCACCTCTTAACACCATTGCATTGGAGATTAGATTTCAGTGTATGAACTTGGGGTGAACACAAGCATTCAAACCATGGCAGGAATCCACCACCAATAGCATGTGAAATGAGTGTTCCCATCAGTCTCTCCTAACCCTCAAGGGTCTGAGAGCTTGGGAACCAGAATCAGCCCAGCTTTAGTCAGGTACCAAATTTAGACTATATACTGGTGGCCAGGAGTGAGAAAGAGGTCAAGTAGGTCCATAGAAGACCCCACTTTCACCCTGTGGAGTGCGGTGAAGGGAGAGTGCCTTGAGGAAGAGGGATACTGGAGAAATTGTGATTCCCATTTCACAGATGAGGAAACTGAGGCTCACAGAACAGAAGAGCTTGCCCAAAGTCACAGAGTAACAAAGCAACAGAGCTGGGACCTCATCCCACCTTCATTGTGCTCCAGGATCTCAGACTGTACTCGGGAGACCCTGCAGAAGTCAGAGGGGAAGGGATCCAGGACACCCAGGAGGGCTGGCACTCAGCCCTGATGTCCCTCAACTCTCTCAGAAGGCCTGGGTGTATGAGCACGTCCTGGGGGCTGCAGTAGAGGCACATCTCAGGCTTCCACTCCTCACAACCAACGCTAGTGCCAATAAATCACTCCAAATAATGGGACTATTTGCTCAGGAAATCAGGGAGGCAGTAAACAGTTGCCAAAGTAATTAAACACACACGGTGGACATGCCAGGCTTCTCAATGCTGCCCAGCTGCTCCCACAGAAGCCTCCCCTCCTCAGGGGAGATGAAGCCCCTGGGTTGTTTGTTGAGCTGAGCAGTTGAGAATTAGAGAATCAGAGAAAAGACAAAGGGTTTGGGGTAGTGGGTAGAGAGCCTTGGAAACCACTGAATATAAACCCCTCGGTTTACAGATGGGGAAAATGAGACCCAGAGGTAAGAGGCCTGTCCGTAGACACACAGTAAGCTTGAGGCAGAGGTAGGTCAGGGCTGCTCCCAGCATGCAGCACTGTGTCATTACAAATAATTTTAAATGGATGATGGAAGTGGCAGGATAAGCTTATTATAATTACATTGTTGTAATGGCAGGAAAAGCCAAAACAGCCTAAAATTTCATCTATAGGAAATGAATTAAATAAATGATAACAATAAATCCCAGGCAGCCAAGGAAAGGACAAAGAATATCCATGTGGGAACATCAAATGAAAAAGCAACTTGAAAAAAGTGTGTAGTGTGTAGCAATCCCATCTTTGTAAAAGAAAGAAAATCGAGAGTACCCATCCAAGTACCTACCATATCGTAAGGAATATAGGCTTTGGAATCACACAGAATGGGGTTCAAACCTCTACAGTGACAGCTGCGTAGTTAATGGAGTAGGCTGGGATGGGTCTTCGTCTCTGAGCCCCTATTTGCCCAACTTTAAATGGCCATAACAGTGTCTGCTTCATAAGGTTCGTGAGCACAAGTGGATTGTTCTAATGCACCAAAAATGCTTGTCACCCCAGACACAAGAGAATGAATTCACAGTTGTTTTTGTTGGAGTTTTTTGCAGTGTTTTTTCTGGGAAATGAACCTGGAACAGAAGGAATGTGGTGCTTTCATCCCTTCTTTATTTTTTGTGCATGTTAGGAAGTCAGACATCATTTCTTTCTCAATTGACACAAAATCTTTGTCACCATCTTGTTCATCATCATCACCAGAACTCATCAATGAATTTCTCTGTGGCTTCAAGATCATCAGCAGCTTTACGATCATAATCTTTAAAACTTTAATGCCATGTCTTTTCTTAAATTTCCATAACCAGCCTGTGAATATTCACAGTTCACTTCAATTTCCAGTTCATTGTGATAGATCTTTGCGTGTTTCATGATCAGCATACCGTTAAGTGTTCCCTGTAATGCGATGAATTCACTCTTTCAATACACAATTGAATCTTTGTTATAAGCTTTAGGCAGTGTTTTTCTATTTTTCCTTAACTTGTGTTTATCTCTTTCCGCACAGAACTTCAACAGTTTATCCTTCTGTTTCTTCAAGTCATATATGGTGGTCATTCCAACACCATACTCTTCTGTAAGACAGTTCACCCTCCACCACTGTCCAATTTTGTTGACAGGTTGACTTTCTGTCCTATGGGTAAACATAAATGCTTCCTCTTTTTCTTCTTCACTGTTATCCGTAGTAGTATCCATAGGCTTTTTTGACATTTTCAGCAATATCTTTACATCTAACAACAGAACAGAGAATAAGAGAAAAAAAAAACAAAAAAAAAAAACAGTGAGTAAGGCACATGGGTCTTGGCCCCATGGGACATTGTGAGAAACCTGCCGTTGGCACATACAACCACATATGTTACCTTTTGTGGGTGTGCTTGCATGGAGGAATCTGGGTATGTGCAGAAAACATTGCAGCTGAAGGGAGATGAGAGGGACGTTTTTCCCTTGGGGGATGCTGAATAAAACCTGCATTTTGACTGTGATCTGTCACATGGGGTCAAGTGTGAAATCTCCCACTTTGGGAATGTTATTGCTCAAAAAGGTTAGGATTTGGGGGTGGTTCCTGTGGCTCAAGGAGTAGGGCACCAGCCCCATATACCAGAGGTGGCAGGTTCAAACCTGGCTCCAGCCAAAAACTGAAAAAAATATAAAAAGTTTAGGATTTTATAGCATTTTAGGGCTCATATTTTCATATTAGGATGCTCATCCAGGACAGAACTTTTTTCTCACACACTGTGCACTATAGTATATAACAATCGCCTCTAGGGTAGGGCCTGCAGAACACAGCAGGCACTAAATGCTGATCATTGAATGAATGGATGAGACCAACCCTCCACTGGGTCCTGGGATCACATAACCTCCAAGGAACTTTAGATGAGCACTCAGGAGCACAGCTTAGGGCATGTCCCTGAGTCCCCATCCCTCCCAGCAGGTCCCCAGGCCCAGGCAGGGACAGGCACAGCCTGAGGAGCTGTTTACACTGCAGCACTACTGGCTGGGGAAGCTGCAGGCTGAGCCAGGCACCAAGCCCCTCTCAGAGACTGAGGCAGGGGGTTCCTGCTCTGCAAGTCTGCAGGGCCTGTGTACGTGGCCAGACTGCACAGTGGCCTGACACCCGAGGAAACTGTGTGGCAACAGACCTTGAGCACTGAGGTGCACACCATGGACTGTGAGGCTTCCGTGGTCCAGGGGAGATGATGTTTTTAATTTGTTAATAAGGTGGATTGTATTGATGTTCCTTTAATATATGTACTCGTTCTTATTTGGCTTATCTATTTCTTCTTGACTGAGTTTTAGTAGTCGGTGTCTTTCAAAGAATTAGCATCTCTTCCCTCTAAGGTATTGAATTTATGAGCATGGTGTTAGTCGTGATATTTCCTTGTTATACTTGCAATGTCTGTGGCACTGGTGGATTTGTTCATTCCTTTTCTCTCTTTCTATGGCCTGATGAAAAAATGACCAATTTTTAGGCCAGGCACAATGGATCACCTGAGCTCACAAGTTCAAGACCAGCTGAGCCAGAGCAAGACCTCATTTATAAAAATAGCCAGGCATTGTGGAGGGCACCTGTAGTCCCAGCTACTTGGGAGGCTGAGGCAAGAGAATTACTTGAGCCTGAGAATTTAAGTTTGCTGTGAGCTGTGATACCACAGCACTCTACCAAGGGAAATAAAATGAGACTCTGCCTCAAAAATTAATTAATTAAATAAATAAATAAATAAAATATTACCAATTTTATCTTTTCCAAGAATCAACTTTTGGTTTTAATTAATTCTCTCAATTAATTATGTTTTCAATTTCATTTATTTATAATTTTTATTATTTCCTTCTACTTAATTCAAATTAACTAATTTGTTCTTACTCTAATTTCTTAAAGTTATTGACTGTTAGATCTCTCTTCTTTTCTAATAGATGCACTCAGTACTATAAATTTCCCTCTAAGCACTGCCTTAGCTGCATCTCACAAATTTCGGTATGTTGTATTTTCATTTTCATTTAGTTTAAGATAATTTTTGAGTTTTATTCAGACTTCTCCCTTTGATCCATGGGTTATTTAGAAATATGTTTAAATTTTTCACATATTTTTGAAATATGTGAAAGTATTTTCCATACATCTTTCTATTATTAAGAATCTATTATATAATTTCTAGTTTAATTCCATTTAACTCATACAATGCATGATGTATAATTTCTATTCTTTTACATTTATTTAGGTTTTATTACACTGGGTATAGTCTATCTGGGTGAATGTTCCATGTGTAATCTTCTATTTTTGGGTGGAGTGTTCTATAAATGTCTGTTATATTTAATTGAGAATGTAGTTCAGATCTTCTATATCTTTACTGATCTTGTCAATTGTGGATTGGTTTCAGTTGGTTGGTTTTTCTCCTCATTATGGGTCATATTTTTCTGCTTGTTTCCTGGCCATGTGATTTTTGACTGGGTACCAGATGTTGTATCTTCTTGGGTGCTGGATATTTTTCATCCTTGTACATATTCTTGTGCTTTATTCTGAGATGCAGTTAAGTCACTTTGAAACAATTTGATCCTCTTGGGTTTTGCTTAAGCTTTGGTAGGCAGGCTCAAAGGGGTGTCCATTCTAGGGATAATTATTCCCCATTCCCAAGACAAGACCCTTATGTGAATTCTACTCACTGTCACATGAGTCATGGGGTTTTCCAGTCTGACTGGTAGGAACAGACACTGTTCCCAGCCCTGTGTGAGTGGTAGCACTATTCTCGAGGTGACGTTTCTCCTCACCCATGGATAGATTCCTGATTACCAGTCAGCTGGATACTTGAAAGGACCCTCTTTTATATCTCTGAAGCTCTCCCTCTGCACAGCTCTCTCCTTTCCAGCACTCTATCCTGTGAACTGTAAACACGTTGATCCCCTCAGACTCTCAGCTCCACCCTGGAATTCCTCTGTGCTGTCTTGATCCCATTCCGCGATCTACATACTGCCAAAAACTCTTCCAAAGCAGTAAACTGGGGAGATCATAGGGCTCAAATCATTTGTTTTCCGTCTTACAGAGATCCCTGTTCTTACCTGATATTCAGAAAAATGTCCAGAAAATTCCCAAATATTTAGAAATTAAACAAGACGCTTCTAAATGACCCATAGATCAAACCACTATTTCATATATTGGTCCATTTTGTGCCATGAAAAATGATCTCCGTCTTGACCGGAAGAAAAGTTACTCATTTTATTCTTTATAGACTCTTACACTGTGTGACTGTTTACAGTGCACTTGTGTTATTTTCTAAATTAAAAAAGAAGGACATACTAATTAAGGTTAAGGAAAGGGGAGAGAATAATTCTAAACCAGTAGCTGCTGGTGATGCGTGCTTTCTGCTGGTGTCCACATCCTTATGGTGAAGGATCCAGGGCTGTGATGCTGGGCATTGCTGGCTGCAGCTTCTGAGTAGAGCGTGCCAGGCCATCTCCAATCTCATCTCAAGAAAATTGCTTCCTATTCTATGGCAGTGATTATGGGAAAGTGCACATGAAATGAGCAAGGTCCTCACAGCACAGCGAAACTGGCCAAGATGTTTCCTTCCTTGCAAGGGCTTGGCTGCGGGTGATCTGTGTTCTCTTGTTGCTTACACACGCCCTGTGATTAAACATTGTTTTAAATGTTCTTTAGCTGTTGGTGTCTGGGGCTCCAACTGCTTGAAATTGCACAGATAAAAAACTTAAGCAAAGAATACCAGGACTTTGGCTCCCTGACATTTTGCCACCATCTCTGACAGAGCCCAGCAGGCACATTAAATAACGAGAGTCAATAATGAGATGCTTCAGGGACTGAAAAAAGCAGAGAGAGAGAGAGAGTGCTGCAAAATGGGCTTTTCTTCAAAAGTCACGTGGTTCTCTTGCTGTCACTTTTGGCAGAAGGAGCATTAGGCAGTTTCTGGGAGGCTCCATCCAATTGTAACAGAAGAGAAATAAAGCCAGCCCCATCAAGAGGAGGTCGGTTCCACGCAGCTCCACGGAAATGCAGAGAGCTATTCCAATGCCCTTTGACCAAGTCAGTTTGGTGAGGCAGAAAACACCAGTCAACTTGGTCCCCAGCACTGAGCACCTCCTATGTGCGAGGACCATGGACAGTCTCCATCATCACCATCATAAAGAATATCATTGTGTGGTTCTCTGCTATATGTGCAGCTCTTTGCCAAGTGCTATGCATGTATTTTCTTTTTCATTTAATTCTTGCAAACACCCTCTGAAGCAGACTTGTATAGAAAAGAAACTGAGGCTCAGAGAAGTTAAGCATGCTGCCTACTCTGAAATAGTTTGTAAAAGACAGCAGCAGGGTTTGAACTCAGAGCTTCTGTCTCTAGGTATGTCCTCTCTCCTCTAGAACTACCCTGCGTGGGACTGGGCAAGCTGTTAAACCTTGTACAATTGGCTAAATAACCCCATCCGGAGTACATACTTAGGTGATTTCCAACAGCTCATCAACTCAACAGGAGGTTTCCTAATTATTATTTTCCAAGTTCCTATGTGTTCCTAAACTTGACCTTCTCCAGTGTTCAGGTTTCTACCCCCTCATCACTTATCTTCCCCCTAATTCCAGATCTGATCAGTCGAGTATGGAGGTCCTGGAATCTCTTGGACATGTCCAAGAGGGGAGGGTCCAATTAGGTGCAGGTAGTGACAGCTAGAGAGAGTTCCCTGGGTTTTGTTGTTTGACACCCAAGAGAAACTAAGCTCTGAGCTGGTAAGGTAGGGCTCAGGGAGGAAACTAAGTGGGAGAGAGGTTCAACAAGTTCCCAGTTTGGAGGCCTTAGACCTCAGTGTCCTCATCTGTGAAATGGGTTTATCTAGTAGTGGGGAGTGACATGATAGTATGAGAAGAAACACAGAGTTCCACCCACAGCCTCTCCTTCAAAGATAAAATGACATAGAATTTTTACATGCAAATGATAGAAACCCCAATCTGAACTTACTTAAGAAACAGATAATTAATCAGATGTAGTAACTGAAAAGTTTATGGAGAGTTCCAGTTTCAGATCTGGCTTCACCCAGGTGTCCCAGAGATCTCCCCAGAACTTGGTTTCTCTCTCTTTCATCTCGTTTCCAATTCCTCTGTTCAGGCTGCATCCTCAGAGCTGCCCTCCACTGAAAGAGATGAGACAGCCGCCAAAGCAACACACCTGTTCTGAAGTCCAAGGAGCCTTTCCCTAGGAAGCTCAGTACAAGTCCTGGGAGTCACTTTGATTTCTTCCCTGATTATTATTTTCTTTCTTCCACACATATCAAATTTAATTTGCTCTTATTCTTCTACTTTCTTAAGGTGGCAGCTACAGTCATTGATGTGAGATCTTCTTTTTTTTTTTTTTTTTTTTTTTTAAGCAGGAACGCAACTTTATTGCGTCAAGCAGCCACTTATATAGAGCATGGGGAAGGGGAAGGGAAAGAAGGCGGGGGATGAGGTGCGTGACAGGGTTGGGCCAATGGCATGGTACCACATTGGCTGTATCTAGGTAGAGGTAATTTTAGGCCGGGCCTTGCTGAGTCATTGCTACGCGGAAGTAGCTCGATGGATCTACCTCTAGTCAGGCTTGGGAAGTTCCACTAGGCCTCAGGCACATGGCAGGGCCCAACAATTCCCTCTTTTGTTTTTTGTATTGCAGAATAACATAGCCCCTGTCTTAGGTTGCCTGCTCTTGCAGTTTCAGTCTTACCTGTCATGGGGAAGCAAGGAGTTTAGATCCTTTTGAGGAGTTCTGCAGCAAATGGAGCAGAGAGAAGGAGAGGAAGAGGCATCAAAACCTTTCATGTTCTACTAAGTAGGGAAAACATTCTAACTTTAGACAGAAAGAGGATTGCTTGAGCGATATCAATTAATCTGTTTCTCACCATAGCTCTGTCTGCTGTTGTCTTACTTGTTTCCTACATATGTGCACATCACACACACCCGCACACTGTTGTACACTTGTCTATATCCACACCTATCTATCACGTGCCACATATAATATTTTAAATGCCCTCCTACCACTTCAGATGTAGGACAGTCTTTCTGATGCTATATAATTTTTGTATCTTGTGTCTGTTTTTAATATTAGTAGGATAGCTATTTTTTAGTTCAAATTTGCCTGAAGTATCTTCATTCATACACCCCCCCCCATTTTAAACCTTTCTGTTTCTTTTTATTTTTAAATATGTCTTACAGATAGCATATTACTGCTCCTTTTCTTCAAGTCTAATTCAAGTGCTGCTATTTTAATTTGTGAACGTAACGTCACTTCCATGAACTTAATTATTGCCTTGGTTCTTCCTTTGGGCATCTTTTTGATATTTGTATATTTAACACTGTTTTCTACATTTCATTTAACAGGTCATGTTTTCTTACTCTAGTTAGAAGTTGTGTCTTCTATGTTTATTCTTTTAGCTATTGTTCCTAAGGTATTAAGGATAATACATAGGCTTATTCTTTTCCATAAAGGAAGTATTGTTCTACTTTCACGTCCGGATATAATTTTTGTTTTAATTTCAGATTAGTAACAGGATACAAATGTTTAGGTGGCGCTGTTTTCATTTCTAAGGTGATATTCAAGATGTAGTTGAACCCTCCACCCAGGGGCCGTGCTGAACACCCTCACATTTTGCACATTAGACAGTTTTTGATGTTGGTATCATTTAGACTTTGGATTTCTGGGTTCCTCTATTTTTGTTTTTGTTTTGGTCTTCTGCTTCTTGCTTGGTAATTGCCTATGTATATCACACCCCCAAAAGGTTTTCACTTGTTTCATCACGCTTACTTCCCATAGGTCTTATGAATTGTTTTTAGATTGGTTTCTTTAACTTCAGGATTGCTTCCTTTATTAATAATGTTTAAAAAGATAGCACTTGTATAGTGAATGCTCTGAAGGCTTCTATGAGCACATCTTTATGTAGCAGGATATATCCTAAGTTCTCATTTTCTATTGTTTCACAGTGTGAAGAAAATATTACTTCACGGTCTTCTTGCTTCCTCTCGTTGAGGCCTGAAACGTCAATTTAATTATCATTGGTTTTTTAGATCATTTGCTCTTTCTCTCTAGCAGATAGCTTACAGTTTTTTGCTTTGCTTTTGAACTTGTAATTTATGATAATGCGTTTAGATGTGAATGTTCTGTATCGATCCTTTTGGCACTCTTTATCTTAAACATTGGAAAAATACAACCTGATGTGGCTTGGCTATAATACTGCCAGATATATTAACCTGCACAGATGATTCTAAATATTTGGTTATTTAACATGCAGGAAATAATGAATATACCTATTTAGAAGTGATATCTATAATTGATTCTTAGTTTGTGAGGCTCTAGGCAAAGACTTTTTACACACATTATTTCTTCAACCATTACAACAACTTTATGAAATAAACACTATTGCTACTTCCATTTTTCAGGAGATGAATGTTTAAAACACTGGCATAACTTGCTCAAGATCACTTAGCTAAGAAATGGAGGAGCTGAGGCATCATCTAACCCATATTGCTTAGCTTAGTATATTTCTCATTGCATTGCCTTTATCTCTCATTATGTTTGCATCACCACACACTTGTTCTATTCAATTGATGGGTACTCTGAACACGTGTGCTTTAGTGTAGTAATTTGTTGTTTAGGCAGAAATTTTATGTACTTATCACTAAAAAAGTCACATAATTACTCATATTTAAATTTGGGGGATGGTGACTAAGAGAGAATTTTCATGCAAATTACTTTGATCATAATTTAATAATTTGGCAAATTACAGTGATAACTGCAATGCCTGTTAGGAGAATAGCTGTCAGATGAAATGCCTTAAAGGCACTCTTTGTTCATTATTCTTGTCCCCTGCAAACTGTCATCCCCTGGTTACTGCTGAAATAATCTCATTATTAGCAAAACAAATGTATGATCCACATTTGAGAGAAGAAAGATTGCTAACTAAGAGCTGTGGGCAGGATGGTAAAGCCTCTCTGTCTCTGTCAATGCGAGTGTGCATTTGTCTTCCACGTGTCCCTAGAACAAAATGCTGCAGGCTGGGTATTTTCCAAAGAAAAGACATTTATTTCTTATGCTTTTGGAGGCTGGGAAGTCCAAGGGTATACACTGGCATCTTACAAGGGTCATCCCACGGCAGGACAGAAGAGCAAGTGAGCACATGTGAAAGAGAAGGGAACCACGGGCCAGACTCACTTTCCATCAACTCACTCTGGTGATCACCAACCCACTCCCATGACAGCAGCGTCGATCTGCTCAAGAGGGAGCTGCCCTTATTACCCAACCACTTCTTTAGGTCTTTCCTGCCATGCTGTTGCAATGGGGATTAAGTTTTCAACACATGAATTTTGGGGGCTACATTCAAGCCATTGCATTCTGTTAACTGTTCATCCAGTATTGTGTCTTCATGTTTGATACTGATAACAAATTTAAAAGGCAGGCTGTGGTACCAGAATCAAATACATAAAAATGGGTAGGGGTGCTGGGACAGTGGTGGGAAGAGTTTAAATGCTGATTCTAGGTTATTCTCTTCCTGGATTCTTCTCTGAGGTCAAATTCCACTCTCCAAAGTTCACATGTGACTTGGGTGTCCAGTAAAAATAACTTCTGTTTCAGTTCTTTGGGTAGCAAGTCACATTTCTTTCTTTAACGTCTTCCTAATTTTGTATTTCATTTGAGAAAGTACTAATGTAGAGGAAAGGAATCTTGACCATAACAGGTAAAAATAGGAACTAGGGAGCTATTTCTTCTTATTCCACTTAACTCTTCTGTTTTTGAATCTCCTACTGACTTGGGACAGAACTTCATTTTATTTATAGGTGTTCACTTATAAAAATGAGGTTCTTATCTCCTAAATTTAAAGGATGTCTTGATGGAGTTCAACTTTATTGGCTACTGGGGCTATAACTCTGTCATAATCATATCAACCATTTATTGAGATGCACCAGGTATTTGGAACATATTATTTATGAGCTTGTAAACAATCTGCAAGGTAGATGTTATCATTTTGCAGATGAGAAAACTAAAGCAAATTTCTCAAGGTCACTAAACTATCCATGTCAGAGATAGGAGTCAAATCAAGGCTTACCTGCAATGCCTGTATCCCTGTCACATCACTGCCTCTTCACCACCTTGTCCTCAGAGTAATACATCTTTACTTTGTCTTTCCTATACTGACTCAGTATAGGAGTCAGACTTTATTGAAGTCTCTCTAATCTTTTCCCCTTGGGACCATCTTATCATTGCTTTGGTTATTAGTAGGGTAGATGTTGAAATCCTGGGCCAAAAGACTGTGTTTTTATTTTTGTAACATATTTAATGTTTCTCTGCTCAATAACTTTGAGTGAATTTAGGTTTGTATCAAGTTACTATTGGATTTGAGAGGAATTGGCAGGAATTATCTATAAATATAAAAAAGACTATTAATTTAATTTTTGATGTTCTAGGTTCCTTTTCCTTGACATAGCTGAATCTAGCTGAAAGAATGATGGCTTTGATGCTCTGCAGCACACTGATGGATTGCTACCATAAGACACTTACAGATTCAGTTCATCTGGAGTATGTTTTCGATCCATCTGAGCCATTGGGTACATTTTCTCCCCTGGCATTACACAGTGCTTGTAATAATTAGTTCCCTGGGATTTCTACAATTCAAAGGCTAATTTATAGCTTAATCAATTAATGTGGCTGTAGCACCAAGGATGACTGCCTATATATGCATAGTCTAACATAGTAGTCACTTGCCACAGGAGGGATTTAAATTAAAATTTAAATCAATTAAAATTAAGTAAAATAAAGAATTAATTTCTCTGTCATACTAACCCCATTTTAATTGCTTAAGAGCCTTATGTAACTCATGGCCACTGTATTAGGCAGTGAAGCCCAGAACATTTCCATCATCACAGAAGTTTCTATTGGACAGCATTGAACCATGGAGAAGATAAATGGTTTTAAGAATAATTACTGCACAGAGCATGCTAGTCAGTCGCACCTGAATTATAGAGTGAAATAGGGTATGCTACATTGTAACTCCCTCTGCACCTGTCTTCTTGGATATCTATTAGGAAGAGAAGATTCTGTTGTTGTTCATTATGGTTTCACACAACACAGTGACTGACACAACACCTAGGGCCTCAATAACTACATGGTAAATGTTGCATGAACAAGAATCAAGAACATAATATGAATAGAGAACAATTCTTGTAGGTGATAGAATATAGTGAATATTCTGGCCATATAAATAAAATAGCGATTTTCTTGTGGAAGAGTAGATCAAATTGTATTTCAATGTAGAGGATGTGACAGTGTCCAAACTCCAAGGCCAAAAGCCATCTGTCAGCAGGAAAGGAAAGGAAACTAGAGCTTCATAGCACTGTCAAGTTCAGTTGGCTTTGATTTGAAATGGGTGTCTATCAAGTTATGGCAGAACACTTGGTGGTAGAATGAATCTTTGAAAAGGCAAATAATCTTTTCTTCCAGGGTACTTTAATTTATTTCACCTTTTGGAGCTAAGTCAGGTTTAAAATTGGAGAGTGATTGGAAAATCACTTATAGGAGCTTTCATCTTTTGGGTTACGAGAAAGCCACAATGAAGGAATCCTTTATCCTTATGAGAAACAAAGCAATGTTTTAGGTTACGGCTAAATATGGTGCGGCTATGTCTTCATATCTCATAGTATGCAGGATATGTATAAATACAGAATGAGTTACAATAGTGGTTGTACTTGCAGTAGCAAAGCAAGGGATTTTTTCACAAGATGCCTTTTGGAACTGTAGAAGAGAGTTGAATTGGGGATTTAGTTGATGTTTCTCTTACCTATGATTTACCACATATTTCACAGCAGGCAATCTTTTCTATGGTCACTTGGAAAAAAGATAGCTAAAATCTTATGCCTTGTAGTTAGCCTTAAAATGTAGGTGATTTCTCTGGTGGTTTTACTATAGATTGTGTTCTCAGTAGATAAGTTTTCACAGGCCTCTTTCCTCCTTTCTCAAAGTTGCATTTGCTGACCTGCCTGTGTGAGGATGCCCTGCAGCTTTTCCCGAGAGTGGAGGGTTTTATGCAACCACTTGTAGCCTCTTATCTGGGATAGCATTTCTGATTTAGCAAGCTATGGCTAATGAACATAACGAGGACATCTGATCTCATCAAAGATTAGACTTGATTTCTAATCTGTTTCATTAACTGATGTTCTCAACAACTAAGACATGAGAAGAATAGATAGTAGAAGCCATATCCCAAGGCTTTGGTGGTAGAACCTTTGCCTGTGAGTGTGGCCTGGGAGGGAAGCCTGAAATGGGAACGGTTGGCAGTATTGCTTTTGTGTGGTCACCAGAAACCTTGAAGTTGGATACTGACCATGGGAAGGTGTTGGCTCCAGGTTTACTCAAATTATAAGCAGTTCCCCTAAGTAATGGCATAAAAGAAAGTGACAGAAAACTCTAAGGAAATCATTCTACCAATTGCTCTTAAAAAATAATTTATGATTATAGTCTTTACTTATCTAAAGTAGCTTACCTTTATTTTTTTCTGAATAATCTACAGCTCTATTGAATTTTGTGGAAAATAAATCTGTTTATACTCCAGGAACATGGTTTAATGTCAAACTGATGAGAAGGAAGGGCTTGACTGCTTGTGATTAGGTATGTTAGAATAGTAATTAATTCAGTGCTTATTGTATACATTTTATTCTCTTTTATTCCTTCATGTACTTTTCCCCTCTCCCTTTTATAAAATAAATAAGGCTTTTCCTTGCAATCTTGTCCCACCTGCCAGGTACATGAAAAAGGCTCCACACCAAATCAGCTGGATGACAGTTAGGAGTAATAAGGAATTGGAACGTGGCTGGTTCTGCCATCCTACTCATGATAGGAAATGTTCTGAGTTGGCATGGTTGGGAGCACAGACAGAACGCAAAGATGTATTTTCTGGGTGGTGCCTGTGGCTCAAAGGAGTAGGGCGCGAGCCCCATATACTGGAGTGGGTTCAAACCTGGCCAAAAACTGCAAAAAAAAAAAGGAAAAAAAAAAAAAAAAAAAAAGAAAGCAAAAAAGAGATGTATTTTTCTTTTGTTTTCATAGAAAATGATAGTAATCTTTGCGTTTGAAGGAATACGCCAAGCTGCTAAGATATAGGAAAAAAAAACAAAACCCTAATGAATAACTCTGGCTTTTAAAACCCAGTTTAGGAAAGCTTCAGCTGCTTACCTGACTGGGAATAACAGAGATGGACAAAAGAGCAATTTCTCTTCTGAACTTCCTGGGAGCCCACAAAACATTCTCTTGCTGCAGAGGCTGCATTATTAAGAGATCCAAGTGTATCCTGAGGATGTTAGATGAAATTGACTCTGGTAGGCAGCCTCCAAAAACTTAGCCAGACGGCTCCCATTCAGAGAGGACCTTAAAGCATTTGTGACGTGACTAGAATATGTTAAAATTTACTTCAAACGTGGAAGTCTGGGGGTGGTGACCATTTAAAAGCTTCACAGTCACATTCAGAGGCCTTTCTATTATAAATCAGGTAATTCAATTTTTCTGGTGGGTGCAAAGTGGTACTGGCCACTCTCACAATGGTGCTACATCCTACTTTAAATCAAGGAGAGGCATTTATGGACTCTGTCAAATTCAATTCTGTGAATAGCTTTCTCTAATATGTTTAAATCCCTACTTTATGATAGCAAAATAGTTCAAGATGCATGTGCAAAGAATACTGAGTGCAACAGGTTAATGACACCAGCTCTGAGGTGCAAAGTCACACAAAAATCTGCACACAGATTGTAACAGTTTTATTCATAATTGCCAAAACTTGGAAGCAACCAAAAGTCCTGTATCATCTCAGTAGCCCATTCATCTGGAAACTAAATTTTATGAGGAAAATTTACCCTTCCTTGACTGGTGCTAGATATAATAGGAAATCAGACCTCATGTTTTTTAACACACCATGCAGACAGCTATCTACACTAAAGAGAAGGTCTCAAAGTGAATGGATTCCCAAACAAACTTACCTGGAATTGCTCAGAACTACACTAAAGAAACCTCTGAGATGTTGCTATAGCTCTGAGAGTATTTCACCAAAGGAACAAATCTTTTCTGCACTTTTTTATTTGTACTTTTTTTTTTTTTTCAAATTAGTTTTACCACCCTGTGGAGAACACTAAACTTACCAAGGTACCTGAGAACTCCTTTTGGTGACTGAAGAAGTGACTTGCTCACAGCAGCTCCCATTTTGACTATAGAGTAAGATACAAAGGTTTAGAGATGATGGCAGTCTTCAAACTGTGTCATTCTTCTTCAATATTGCATTGGCTATGGTAGGTCTTTTGCCTCTTCATATTAGTTTTAGAATCAGTTTGTTGATATCCACACAATTATTTGTTAGAGTTTTGGTTGGATTGCATTAAATCTATAGATCAAGTTGGGAAGAACTGACAGTTTGACAATATCGAGTCTTTCTATCTATGAACACGAAATATCTTTGCATTTATTTAGTTCTTTGATTTTGTTCATCGGGATTTTGTAGTTTTCCTCATATAGATCTTACATACATGTTGTTAAATTTATACCTGAATTTTTCTTTTTGTGGGTGTTAATGTAAAAACTATTATACATTTTTATTTAAAATTCCACTTGTTCATTGTTGGTATATAAGAAGGCAATTGACGTTTGTATATTAACTCTACATGCTGCAACTTTGTTATAATTGCTTATCTATTCCAGGAGTTTCTTGTCAAACCTTTCGAGGACGTTTTATTTTTTTCCTTCCTCATCTGTATATCTTTCTTTTCTTTTTTTGGTCTTACTGTATTGGCTAGGACTTCCAGTATGATGTTGAAAAACAATGATAGTAGAAGATTTTTTGCTTTGTTCCTCAACTTAGTGTGAATACAGTGTTTCTCACCATTAAGTATGATGTTAACCGTAATTTTTTTGTAGGTCTTCTTTATCAAGTTGAAGAAGTTCCCCTCTATTTCTAGTTTACTGAAAGCTTTTTAAAAAATATCATGAATAGTTGTTGGGTTTTGTCAATACCATTTTTACTTACTGATACAATCATGTGATTTCTCTTTTTTAGCCTATTGATAGGAAAATTCCTTTAATTCAGTGGTTCTCAACCTTCCCAATGCCTCCTAATGCCGTGACCCTTTAATACAGTTCCTCATGTTGTGGTGACCCCCCAACCATAAAATTATTTTCGTTGCTACTTCATAACTGTAATTTTACTATTGTTATGAATTGTAATGTAAATATCTGATATGCAGGATGTATTTTCATTGTTACAAAGGGGTTTTGACCCACAGGTTGAAAACCACTGCTTTAATTGATTTTGGAGTGAACCAGTTTGCTCCCCGGAGACAAATCTTACTTGGTCTTGGTGTACAATTTTTGAAATAAATTCTTGGATTCAATTTCCTAAAATTTTATTGAGGATTTTTGTATCTATGCTTCTGAATGATTTTGGCTTCTAGTTTTCTTTTCTTGTCATGTCTTTGATTTTGGCATTAGGGTAAGACTGGCCTATGGCATCCATTAGGAAGTATTTCTTCTACTTCTGTCCTCTGAAAGAATTTATGGAGAATGGTAGAATTTCTTTCTTAAATATTTGGTAGAATTCACCAGTAAATCCATCTGAGTCTTTTTCTTTGTTTTAGAAAGTTATCAATTATTTATTAAAATTTTTTTTTTTAATCTTTTTTTTTTTTTTTTTTTTGTATAGACAGAGTCTCACTTTATAGCCCTTGGTAGAGGGCTGTGGCATCACACAGCTCACAGCAACCTCCAACTCCTGGGCTTAGGCGATTCTCTTGCCTTAGCCTCCCAAGTAGCTGGGACTACAGGCGCCCGCCACAACGCCTGGCTATTTTTTGGGGGGTTGCAGTTTGGCCGGGGCTGGGTTTGAACCCACCACCCTCAGTATATGGGTCCGGCGCCCTACCCACTGAGCCACAGGTGCCACCCTATTAAAAATTTTTAATAGACACAAGCCTTTTCAGATTTCTTCTTGTGTGAGTTTTGGCAAATTATGTCTTTCAAGAAATTTATCTATGTTATCGTTTATGGGAATAGAGTTGTTTATTCCTTCGTTTGAATTTCATTGATTTCTACTTTAATTCTTACTGTTTTCTTCTACTTACTTTAAATTCTTGATCTCCTTTTTCAGATTTTCTGATGTGGAGACTTTTATTTTAGATTTAAAAAAAAAAATGTGTATGTATCCAATGCTCTAAATTTCCCCCAAGCTCTGCTTTTGCTGCATGCCAAAAATTTTGATGTAATATTTTCATTTTAAGTTAGCTCAAATTATCTTAAATTTTATTTTAGAATTTCTTCTTTGACTCATTTGTTATTTAAAAATGTGTTGTTTAATCTTCATATATTTTGGGATTTTCCAGCTATCTTTTTGTTATTTGTTTCTACGTTAATTCTTTTGTGGTATTAGCACAGACGTTGTATGATTTGCATTCCTTTAAGTTTGTTAAGGTGTGATTTTATGGTACAGAATGTGGTCTATCTGGATAACTATTTTTTTGTGAGCTTGAAAAGAATGCATAATTTTCCCACTGTTGGAGAAAATAGTCTGTAGAAGTCAATTATATTTAGTTAATTGGTGGCAGTGTTGGATTCAGCTAATGTCCTTACTGAGTTTCTGCCTGCTGGATCTATCCATTTCTGATAGAGGGGTACTGAAGTCTTCAACTATAATAGTGGAGTCATCCTTTTTTCCTTGCAGTTCTATTACTTTTTGCCTCTTTCAATTTGATGCATTCTTGTTAAGTGCATGTGCATTAAAATTTGTTACACATGTATCTTCTGGGCTATTTTATTCCTTTATCACTAAGTGATATTTCACTATTTTTATAATAATTTTCTAGATCTCAGGTCTGTTCTTTCTAAACTAATGTTCTTCTTTTTTATTGGTGTTATTGTGATATATGTTTCTCTTTTTATTTATTTTAAATCTATATGTACCTTTCTACTTAAAGTGGGTCTTTTGTAGATCACATATAGTTGGGTTTTGTTTTTTTGATCATGTGACAAATTGATGCAGTTAGAACGTCAACCCTTACAGTGACTATCGGTATAATTGGATCAATATCTCCCATATTTATAATGTTTTGTAATTGTTGCCTTTTTTTGGGTTCCTATTTTTATAATCTATTCTTTTTCTGCCTTTGTGGTTTTAAATAATCATTTCATATAATTTTGTTTTCTATTATTTTTGTATATCTGTTGTTTCCTTTTTATTTTCGTAATTTTTTTTTTTTTTTTTTTTTTTTGGATTTTTTGGCCAGTGCTGGGTTTGAATCCACCACCTACAGCATATGGGGCCAGCGCCCTACTCCTTTGAGGCACAGGTGCCTCCCCTTTCATACTTTTTTTAGTAATTGCCTTGAAGTATACATTTACAACCAATCCAAGTCGATTTTCAGAATACATTGTACTACTTCTCGGATAATGCAAGTACTTGATAATAACAAAAGTAATCCTAATTCCTTCCTCTTATCTATTATATTTTTCTGCCATTTATTTCATTTGCATGTAGGCATACTTGAGTAAATTTATACACACATATGTATATGCATATATGATACATGCAGCATGCATAGTCAAATGCATTGTTGCTACTCTTATTTTGAATAAAATGTTATCTGTTCTTATTAAGAGTAAGAAAAATAAGTTTTATTTATTTTCACTTATTCTGTCTTCAGTGTTCTTTTATATAAATTTCATTTTCTGACCTATATTGTTTTCTTTTTCTTTCAAGAACTTCTTTTAATATTTCTTGCAAATCAGGCCTACTGACAACAAATTCTTTCAATTTTTGTTCATTTGAGAAAGTTTTTATTTCTCCTCCATGTTTGAAAGGTGATTTTACAGGGTAGATTTCTAGCTTAGTGGTTTTGTTCTGTTGACACTCTAACTACCTCACTCTGTTCTCTTCTTACTTACATGGCTTCTGAGAAGAAGCTGGATGTGATACTTACCTTGACTCCTGTATAGGTAAAGTGCTCTTTCTCTTTGGCTTGTTCTGTTTTTTTTTCTTTATCTTTGATTTTCTGTAGTTTGAAATGATACGATTACATGTAGGTTTTTTAAACCTTTGATTTTCTGTAGTTTGAAATGATACGATTACATGTAGGTTTTTTTAAAAAAATTATCCTGTTTGGAGTTCTCTGTACTTCTTAGATCTGTGGTTTGATATCTGACACTAATTTTGCAAGACTTTCAGTCATTATTGTTTCAAATATTCTTTCTGTTCCTTCCTTTTTCTCTTCTCCTTATTATATTCCCATTACCTGAACATTACACCTTTTGTAGTTATCCCCAAGTTCTTGGATAGTCTTTTCTGTTTTGTTCAGTCTTTGTTCTCTTTGCTTTTTTCTATTAAAATGTTTCTGAATCCATTTTGAAAAACCTTTATCTTAGGATTTCCATCTTTCTGCTTACCTTGCCCAGCAGGTGGAAGCATATTTTATCTGTCAGGGCCCTTAGCATATTCATAACAGTTGTTTTAAGTTCCTGGTCTGATAATTCCAATATCCATGCCTCATCTGGCACTAATGTTTGGTTTGTCTCTTCAAGTTGTGTTTTTTACTATTTGGTATGTTGTGTAGTGTTTGCTGTGTCTTGTGATTATTGCTGGATAGCTGGACATAATATATGAGGTAAAAGGAATTGCTGTAAATAGCCCTTCAGCAATTGCTTCCCAGGCTGGCCTCAAACTCCTGGGTTCAAAGAATCCTCTGTCTCAGCCTCCCAAGTATGTGGGACTGCAAACTACCTAATTCCTGAGGCATGTTAAGAAGAATAATCTACTTTGCATATTTCAATTTGGTTTCTTTTCCCTTCCCTTTGCAGGAAGCATCAGAGGAATTTTCTGATATTTACTATGGGGATCTCATCAAGTTACTGGTGGTAAAAGTCAAAAACGTCTGCAGGCACCCTATGACTGTTCCCCTGGAGGTTTTAACTCCTAGTCCTGCACTGAGCCTCCAGAAATTTACTGGTGATAGTTCAGGGTTTCCTACCCTGGCACTGATTCCCATGGTAGTTTCTGCTGTCACTCCAGTTTTAGGGGCCTAGGTTTGTCCTGTGTTCCCCTCTCTCTTACGGATTCAAGATGAGTTGCTGATTTTTTAGCCCAATTAGCTTTTTACTTGTTATGATGGAGAGGAACCTTCTAAGCTCTTGCTATACAGAACCCAACAGCGGAAGTACCACCATCTGGTTTTCCTCTGCATCCTCAGTACATGGGATGTGCTTGATTTTCATTGTTAAATGAATGAGTGATGCTGTTAATCAGACAAAGATTTCTGTGACTTTTCCACGGTAAAGCTACCAATCAAAACTTTGTTGCTCTGAATCACAGCAATGCCTTTCAGAATAACATAAGTAAATGCAAATTAAATTAAACTTTTTGTAGTAGCTTACAGAATGCAAGAAAATATTGAATCATAAGGCTATAGGAAAAATCAGTAAGTCAAGGATTGTCAGTCCTTAGATTTTCAGTCTTGTACTAGGCCGAACTCTGTGTTTCAGTTCAAGGGTGTGAAGAGATTCCAATTGGCTTCCAACAAGAGATTGTCTCTCCTTGATCAGGTGATAACTTGGCCCAATAAGATGTGATCAGAGATGGGGCAGGGTCATGCAATGCAAACATCAATAACTTAAGCAACTACTGTCTGTCGGAGAACAACTTTCAGAGGAGAAATGTGCGGTCAGAAGGAGAACCTCCCAGACCTGTGAGATGCTGATGTTGTTACCTTGTGAATGTAATGAGGACTTCCTGAGCCTGACAGTAATAACTCATGACTTAGCATACATGCAATACAGTAGCTTCTTCATTAGCTTTTGCTATCATTTATGCATTAGGGCTTCGGTTTTGGGAGAACATTGTCCCAGAAATATCACTTTATTAAAGCGATTTGATATTTATACTGGATAATTGGCAAACATGCAATGTTGGCAAGATACAATTTGTTTTCAACTGACATGCTTGCTTCCTGAATTAGATGGGCAAATTAGCAGCCTTAGGCTTCACTTTCCGATTCAATGTACAGCATGCATCATGTGTGGAACAAATTCTTGTTTTCCCTAAGCAAAAGCCTATATTTTAAATGACTTGTAGATGTGATTCCTTAGTCACTGATGTGTGTTATTTTAGTTCATATTAATTTAATGTTGTTACTGAAGTTCTCCAAGACAGATAAATTAGGAACAAGATATGGCAATCTAATTTGGATTGAAGAGAGGTGGTCACTTGTAGAAGAAATGATTAGAGCTTTAGAAGTATTGTAGAGTAAGGAACCACATCATCTTCTCCCTAGCTCAAAGACAGAATTCCAAGTCATCTTAATTAGTCAGGCAGGAGATTCCAGTGCACTTTCATCCTTAATCCATGATTTAATTCCTGGAAGCACTGTGATAAGATTGTTTGTATTATATAGAAATTGGATATCAAATAGGAACCCGGAGGGTGGCACCTGTGGCTCTGTGAGTAGGGCACCAGCCCCATATACCGAGGGTGGTGGGTTTGAACCCAGCCCCTGCCAAACTGCAACAAAAAATAGTCAGGCATTGTGGTGGGTGCCTGTAGTCCCCACTACTTGGGAGGCTAAGGCAAGAGGATTGCCTTAGTGAAGTACCTAAAGAATGGGAAAACAAATGTCACATGTACTCAGTACGAAATTAAAACTAACCTATGAGCCCACATGTGTAGCGAGGGAAGTACAACTCAGCAGAGATCAGCAGAAAGAGGGGACAGATGAAAACCTACCCAATGGTTACAGTGGAGACTATCTGTATGGTGGGCGCACTTGTAACCCTGACTGAAGAGAAACAAAACTGACACAGGTAATCAAAACATTTGTATCCTCATAATATTTTGAAATAAAAACTGAATCAAAAGTCAACTTTTGAAGTCAACTTCTGATAACCAAAGCAGGTAAAGGTTCTCATGGAAATTTGCTTTATATGACCTTCTAAAATATGTAGCTTGTTATCATTCTGTTTCTTCTATCATGGCTTTTAAGCACAGGTGACAATGTCCTCTTTGTACATTCTGACGTTTCTTTACTCCCATCCCCATTCATTCCACTTTAAGCATATTTCATGTTTATCAAACATCTCAAATATAACTCGGGTCTCTGGACTTGCTAAAATATTTTCAGGACCTGGAATGTTCTTCACCTGTATAAATGAGGAAACCTGGCTGTTCATGCTGTTCAGTTTTTGATCGTTCTTCTCTGACTACAATATGTAAAATGGCAGCTCTGTCATTTCTATTTTCTTCCTCTGGTTTGTGTTTTTAGTAGTTTTTATCATCATTTTGTATAAAGTTACTTTTACATGTGTGTGTGTGTGTGTTGTCTATTTTCTCTTACAAAAATGTAAGGATGGATAGGGCAAGGAATTTCTCAGTTTGGTTTACTACTCTACACCAAATCCTAAAAAAAAATACCTGGAACTTAGTAGTTTCTCAATAAATACATCTTAAAGAAGGGGTGCCTATGGCTCAGTGGGTGGGATGCCAGCCCCATATACCCAGGGTGGCAAGTTTAAACCTGGCCCTGGCAACCAAAAAATAGCCGGACATTGTGGTGGGTGCCTGTTGTCCTAGCTACTCAGGAGGCTGAGGCAAGAGAATCGCCTAAGTCCAAGAGTTGGAGGTTGCTGTGAGCGGTGATGCCACAGCACTCTACACAGGGTGATAAAGTGAGACTCTGTCTCCAAAAAAAAAAAAAATAATAATAAAATACATCTTAAAAAACTGAATAAATACAATTATAAACATGTGTTAATTTGCATCAGGGGCATTACCTGAGCAATATATTTTATTCACAAATGCAGGATATTAGATTAGTACTGCATTTCGACTGAATTACTTAATGAGTGGGATGATTTAATGTTGAGTACTATTAGGGATTTATTTGCCATATCTGCTAATATTAGTTTTTGCAATTTGTCACTTTGCATAAAGTAGCAAGGATTCCAAACTCAATATATCAAATTGTCCTATGAATGTGTCACAATTTTTATTTTGTTAACAGATGCATTCTTTTGGCTTTCTGATGATGGTCTGTCTGTGTTGGGCATTATTGGTACTGAAAAGTATTTCTCGAGGGCTTGATAGTGATATTGTGGTAGTAGTTATTCAGTCCTAATAAGGATGTCGTCATAACTTATGTGTGAAGAGGATTTGGTCAGGGAAGATACTGGGAAGAGTTATTGGTCAGCAAGAGGGAAGATACCACATGAGACACTAAACACTAGTTCTGTTTCTCGCAAATGGAAAATGATTATTCACCATCTTCACATGCACTTTTTTCCAGAAAGCAATTCAGCCTATATTGTCTGGCATAGAATCAAGTTTAGGCAAGAGAATAGTTTTTTAGTTTTAGTACTTTAATATTCAGAGGGAAAAGCTGAACACTGGCAATGGTAATTTCTCTAGAGCTTTTGTATTTATTACCTTAGTCTCAGAGATCTTAGCTGGGGACCAACCGTGTCTGCTGCTGAGGCCCAGATGGAACTCATGAATAGGAGGGAAGACACCAGAAGTCAGTTTACACATGGGGCAGAATTTCTCTGTTAACAATAGGAGTGGGGGGAGAGAAGGGGAAAGGCTGGATGGAGGGAGGGTAATCAGTTATCTCAGCCCCTGCGCTCCCTTCTTGCAGCTGTCAGTGGTGCTGTGTGTGGGCTTGTTTGTGCAGGGTGCGCTCTGGGCAGGTGCTGCCTGTGCCCTTGGATGTAGGCAGCCCCCAGGGCGTGGAGCAGGCACTTGCTTTTTCTCTCTCCTCCCACCCTTCTCACTCCTCAATGTTGATCACAGTACAGCTCCGTTCTCTATGTTTATAAACAAAGTAGGAGTTTACATGGAAGTAATGCAAGTGGGTAATTTAGAGGCATGAATCATGCAGGAAAGGAAGGTTGATGGTGTACATAAACCTGGCATGAAGTGAAGCTTGAAAAATCACTGCTAAAGAGGAAGAGTGGAACTTCCCCCGCAAAGGCCTTTTCCAGAAAATCCTATGTTATTGAGTGAGTCCTAATGTAGACCTTGAGAATTGTTGCTATGGCTTTAATGTCTCCTCCAAAACTCATGTTGAAATTTAATCACCATGGTAACCGTGTTGAGAGGGGGGACTTTTATGAGGTATATATTAACAAGTGTGATGTAAGTCTTCCTAATTCTATATGAAATCAGCACAGTGTACTCCATAAATGCATTACTGTATACATGATCTATGTGTTTACGATTTCATTTTTTTAAAAAACTGATTAGGTCATGTGTGAATGCCATCATTAAGGGGCTGGGTTAGGTATTGAGGGCATGGGCTTTGGATACTTTGTTCTCTCCATGGTTAACATTCATTTAAATTTCTCAGCTATTATTTCTCTCTCAGCAAGATGAGCCAATACTGCATTGATTTATATATTTGCTGGCATCAGTTCAGGCCCTCTAGGGGGTGAATACCATGGAATTGGAAGTGTGAAATACTTTTTGGGTGGAATGTCTGTGAAAGACAAGGGTAGGGGTGAGCCAGGAGACTCGTTAGACCGGCATCTGTGAAAAGAGAGGGGAAGGGAAGAATGACTAGGTTGGAAGAGCTGGGGACCGCAGTGCCCCCTGAGAAAACCTTGTTGAAGCTGATGGGCTACCCAAAGCAAAGGTTGTCCACTGGAGGAATTTTGCACTGAATACAGAAACACCCTGGTCCCAGTACCCATACTTTACTCTGGTATTAGCTGAAAGTGTCCCAGGAAGGGTCTCACAGATGGGGAATCTGGAGCTGTCAGCTCTCCATACTCTTTGCAAATTCCTCTCGTGAGGCCTATCCGAGCAATGTGCACTTGAGACTACCACACAGTTCTTATGCGGGGTGGCCATAAATTACAGTTGTAACGTAACATTGCATCAAACTTTATGGCCACCCTGTATATTAACAACTGCATTAGTCAAGCTGCTATAATAAAATTCCATAATCTGGGTAGTTTATAAACAACAGAGATTTTTTTCTCTTAGTTCTGAAGGCTTTGAAGTCCAAAATCAGTGTTGGGTGAGGGTCTGCTTTCTGGTTCCTAGATGGTGATAGTGGAAGGGGCAAGGAGTATCTCTTGGGACTCATTTATGGGGGTATTGAGCCATTTATAAAGACTTTCTCCTTGTGACCTAATCACCTCCCAAAGCCCCTCACCTTGGATGTTAATATTTCAACATATGAAGTTTGGGGGAAACACAGACATTCAGACCATTGCAGCCACTATGTGATTTCTAGAACTTTGTCTTTTCTCCAGAAGTTATGCATGTGTTAGTCTTTATGTTCCTATATCAAGGCTTGAGAGTTTTAGAAAACATTGCTTTAAACCTCCTCCATCTATTGCTTTGTAACTGGCAAGCCACGCAGATCTCTCTGTTCATTTGGGCTGCCTGTTTCTATGAGATGTGTGACTCAAAGAAATTTGTCTGGGAGTCGTGACTGATCTCTGTCCCACAGCTGAGGCTGTGAAAAATATGTGCTATTTCTGAGATATTTTTTGCTAGTGTGTTTCTCAAACATTTTCCTTAAATTGTGTCACACCCTGTTTACCAAGTAAGTCTATCCTTGTCTCTGAGATAAAGTAAAGTTGTTAGGACATGCACCATCCACCTTGAGCATATATGGGAGAACACATGGGGGGCAAGGGAAGAAAGGTTGGCTCTTAGTGGAAAGAAGATGAATGGTTTTTCTTCTGTAAGCCCTGTTCTCCTCATCAAGATGATGGTAGCAGCATTCCACTTTTAATATAATCCCATTGCGAGGCAACATCTAAGATTCACAGACTTAGCTGTGAATCCCAGCACACCATTGGGTCAACATGTCCAAGGGGGGCGCCCAGCCTTTAGCCACCTACTACATTTCACCTGCTTCTGAGAAATGGTGAATCAGTTCACTGGACAGCAAGGCAAACAGAAGTGGCCCTGAAGCAACTCCAGGGCTTTGCTTAGTCCTTCCTTTTAGAGCTCATCAGAACAGATGATTTTTACTCTGGGACAGAACTGTGACAAAGCATCAGGAAGTCAGTTTTTAGCATTGACATGTCAACTTTCTGAATTAAAAAGCTGATATATAGTATGGATAGGCAAAGAAAAGTAGCTAAGAAACTAACATTGGTAGGACTACTTTGAACAAGACCACTGCCCCCACTGGCCGACGTTAGAATTCACTCTCTTTTCCGTGTAAGCCAGGCTTTCCATCCTTTAGCTCATAATTAAAACTGCATATACTTGTACATATTAGAACCTTAGCTAAGGATTTTCTCCAAATAGCTTGGACATTTCTTTCTGTAGAAATTAGAATGCTTTCCAAAGGTGAAAATACTTGGTTACAATAAATTACGGTGAGTCTCAGGATGACTCGTGTCCTTACAGCCGATACTGGAAAGGGTATTGCTGATAAAATACCTTCACGACCTGATTTCCAAAAGCTGATGGCAATTCTGTTTTGGATGCAGAATCAGAAGATCAGTTGCTGCTTTTACTAGCTATCGTCCATATCACTCCTAAACTAGGCTCTCCCAAGTCTATCAGGCAGCACTCAGACCTGTCTGTTCACTCCACTGCCTGAGAACTACTTGTCAAAGAATTGTGTCAGGCTGGTGCCCAGGGCAGATGTTTATGGTAGTCACAGTTCTGTCAAAATCAAATTTGGGACCTGACAGCACATTCACTGAAAAATTGCTGGTGGGCATCTGCTCAAAATTGGGCTGTGGATGTGGGTCTATGTGCTGAGATTTTCTTGAGGATAATAAGAAGAAATCTGATATAGTGCCATTTTCCTAAGGGGCAGTACTTGAGAGTTCCTGTTCTTATCATGACCTCAGGCAGCCACTTAGCAAGCTTCTTAGTTGTCCATTTGACAATAAAAACACAATATTCCTATTATTTAACAGAGGAGATTCTGCAGTGGAAAAGTTTGAGTAATTTTGGAATTCAGTAGCTTTGACACCAAAAGTATTACCATTGCATTAATTGTTTGATAAATTTAGGTAAATCTTGGATGTGTTTGAAATTATATTCCCTAATGGAGTTAATGAAATTACATTGCCCAAGAAATTAAGTTGATTCTTTGCAGCCGCAGGTATGAAAGTAGGTCTTCATTTTACTTTCTTACCAAGTAAGGCCATTGAGGCCATATTTTCTCTATTTAGTTTGCTATTCTCCGTTCAGCACTTTGGTGGAATAGTACATATTTAAAGACTGGTATTTTGGAACTGTGCAAACCACATAAGTGTTTTTTTGCTAGGAGAAGTTATTTCTGTGAGTTGCCTTCTTTACTTGCAAGTTGACTGTAAAAGTCATGAAGTTTATGCCCTATATAAATTGCTTTAATTATGTTGGGTTTATGTAACTTCTTTGTGTTTGTATAGGCTAAATTTATGCATGAAATTTTCCTATAAACTCCAGAAGCTTGTTGAATGTCATAGTAAACAAATACAGCTACATTTAAATGAAAGTATTTATTCTTATGTGTTTTACTTGAGTCTAGATCACCAGGAACCTTGTCTTTGTATGATGATACTTCATTTTAGTGATTAAGTGGGAAGAATAGGACAGTATTCTTTCAAAGTAATCACAGATGGCAAGTGTAATTTTTAGGCTTCCAGTTTACCAACATAAGAATCCTTCCTCCCCTTTCCTCTGTCCTACAGAAACAAACATGGCCCAGATGCCGTGATAAATGTGTGGGATTCATCCTATATTCTTGCAGAAACATTTGTCATGGCCAACTCTAATTTAAGACTAAGAGATGCTCTCAGCTGTTTCTATCCAGTTGCTAAATAAAATGGAAGCACCAGAAAGAAATTCGAGGAATTCTGAAATGACTGAAAAGCTAACATACATGTATTATGAAAGTCCCAGTAGAAAATAAAAATGCCAGCATAATACCATAACACACACATTCTTGTTTGCCTAATATTCTGAAGTCTGATTTGACTTTGTTGCATAAAGTATAACAAGAGTTCAAGGCAGTTTAAAAATCTAACCACAGGCCACATTACCTGCACTGATGGCTGTCTGTCACCTGATAAGCTAGTTGTACACAGTATTTAAGCCATTTTTGGCTATTATCCCTTTAAGGGATAACTCTGTGTACTTGCTGTTTTAATTCTCTTCCATAGTACCTGTCTTAATAGTCCACAGTACATTGAATATAAATAGAAGTAAAGAATATCATAACCTGCTTTCCCACACTTTGGGGTTGTGATAGTGTTGTCATGGTGAAAATCCAGATCCTCTGAAATCTTATATTACTATATAAAATCTAATTCCTTGTTTACCAAAGACTGGATTTATTTATAGAGAGTATTCAGAAAATGGCCTAATTGATGATATGAGGGACATTTTGTTTAGGAGCAGATAACAAGCTGAGTAAAGCATTGAGCAGTGAGAATTGGATAGAAAATATAAAAGTTCTTGAGGTCATTGCACCCCATAGTCTGATTTCTGCTTGTATGTACTAACTGGGCTGTTAGAGACCTACTATAGGTAAACCTTTGGGTTGGGTAGGTGAAAAAAAAAATCATACTCCCCTATCTAGGGAAGGATTTCTGTGTCATATGCAATGAGTTTCTTAAGCAAATAATATAACTTCTGGTTTACAATTGTCTTTAGTAACAATTTAAACTATATATTTCCTAGAGCTTCCACAACAAACTGTCAGAAACTGAGTGACTTAAAACAACAGAAATTTGTGTCTTACAAGTATGAAGGCTGGAAGTGTGAAATCAAGGTCTTGCCAGGCTGTGCTGCCCCTGAGACCTGCAGTGGGGATCCTCCTTGGGCTCCCTCTACTTTGTGATGGTTCCTTGGCAATCCTTGGCTTGCACATGTAGCACTTGTAGGGTGAAATTCCCTGTATGTCGTGGCTTCCTGTGGCATTTTCCTCCCTGTGTGCCTCTCTGTCCTCTTCCTGTAAGAACACCAGTCATATCGTACTCTACTCCAGTGTGACCTCACCTTCTCTAGATTACATCTGTAAAGACTTTATTTCCAAAAAATAAGGTCATATTCATAGGTACTGAGGAGTAGGACTTCAGCATAACTTCTGAGGGGAAAACAATTCAACCCATAGCATACGTGGTTTTGTATTTCTGGTCTAGGGTTTCACAAGCACAGAAAGGAAACCCTGGCTATCTCAGCCAAAGGGAACCAATTGTGAGCATACGTGGGAGTGATATGATGGCTGGAAGACCAGAGGACCAACCTCAGAGAAGAAAGAGGACCCAGGGAGGGAGGAATGGACAGGCAAAATTACAGCTGGAGTTGAGCTCCTGAGCAAAGGGTTGGTTAATCACTACTCCTGGAGCCCCCAACCTAACTTCTCTGATGTCAGAAATAGAATTCAGAATTTGGATTGCAAACAAGATTAATAGAATAGAGGAAGTGTTGGAAGTAGAAATTCATGGAGCATTTCAAAAGTTGTCTCAAGAATTCAACAAATTCAAAAACAAAATCACCAAAGATTTTGACACATTGAGACAAGAATTTGCGGCCCTCAAACATCTGAGAAATATAGTAGAATCCCTCAATAACAGAATGGAGCAAGCAGAAGAAAGGATTTCTGACATTGAAGAAAAAACTGTCGAACACTCCCAAACACTCAGAGAGGAAGAGAAATGGAGGGCAAAAACAGGTCACTCTCTCAGAGAACTCTGGGATAATTCAAAGAAAACCAAAATTAGTCTTATAGGGATCCCCAAAAGCAATGAAGTGGCTTCACAAGGTACAGAGTCTCTTCTCCATGAGATTATGAAAGAGAACTTTCCAGACATGCCAAGAGATTCTGAATTTCAGAGAGCTGACAGTTTCAGAACTCCAGCATCACTCAACCTGAATAAAACATCCCCGAGGCACATAATAATCAATTTCACTAATGTTAATATGAAGGAGAAAATTCTGAAAGCAGCCAGATGAAAGAAAACCATCACCTACAAGGGCAAGAATATTAGAATAACTACAGATCTCTCTGCTGAAACCTTTCAAGCTAGAAGAGGATGGTCATCTACTTTTAATCTCCCAAAACAAAATAACTTTCAACCCAGGATCCTGTACCCAGCTAAACTAAGTTTCATTTATGACAGAGAAATTAAATACTTCAATGACATTTACATCTTGAAAAAATTTGCCACAACTAAACCAGCTCTCCAGGATATTCTCAGACCTATCCTCCATAAAGATAAGCATAATCCTCCACCACAAAATTAAACCCACCCAGAAAATTTTGATCAAATTCCAACTTCCACAGTCGCAAAAGGATTAAAAATGTCCACTGGACTCTCGAAAAGGCTTATCCATATTCTCAATTAATGTGAATGGTTTAAATTGTCCTCTAAAGAGGTTGGCTGACTGGATACAAAAACTCAAGCCAGATATCTGCTGCATACAAGAATCTCATATTACATGAAAAGACAAATATAGACTCAAGGTGAAGGGATGGTCATCTATACTCCAGGCAAATGGAAAACAGAAAAAAGCAGGCATTGCAATCCTATTCGCAGATGCAAATAAGCAACCAAAATAAGGAATAACCAACCAAAATAAGGAAGGATAAGGATGGGCACTGCATAACTGTTAAAGGTAATACTCAATATGATGAGATTTCAATTATTAATATTTATGCACCCAACCAGAACACATCTCATTTTATAAGAAAAACTCTAACAGACATGAGAAACTTGATTTCCTCCAGTTCCATAATAGTTAGAGATTTTGACACCCTTTCAGCAGTGCTGGATAGATCCTCCAAAAAGAAGCTAAGCAAAGAAATCTTAGATTTAAACTTAACCATTCAACATCTGGATTTAACAGGCATCTACAGAGCATTTCATCCCAACAAAACTGAATACACATTCTTCTCATTAGCCCATGGAACATACTCCAAAATTGACCACATCCTAGGCTACAAATCTAACCTCAGCAAATTAAAAAAAAAAAAAAAAAAAGAAAGAAATTATTCCTTGTATCTTCTCAGACCATCATGAAATAAAAATTGAACTCAATAACAACAGGAATCTGCATACCCATACAAAAACATGGAAACTAAACAACTTTATGCTGAAGGCTAGATGGGTTTTAGATGAGATTAAGAAGGAAATTGCCAAATTTTTGGAACAAAATGACAATGAAGACACGAATTATCAGAACCTCTGGAATACTGCAAAGGAAGTCCTCAGACTGCCTCAATAGCACTGCAAGCCTTCCTCAAGAAAATGGAAAGAGAGGAAGTTAATAACTTAATGGGATATCTCAAGCAATTGGAGAAGGAGGAACATTCTAACCCCAAACTCAGCAGAAGAAAAGAAATAACCAAAATCAGAGCAGAGTTAAATGAAATTTAAAACAAAAGAACTATATAACAGATCAATAAATCCCAAAGTTGTTTTTTTGAAAAGATCAATAAAATAAATAAAGCTTTGGACAACCTAAACAGGAAAAAAAGACTAAAATCTCTAATTTCATCAATCAGAAAAGGTAAAGATGAAATAACAACAGACCCCTCAGAAATTCAAAAAATCCTTAACAAATATTATAAGAAACTTTACTCTCAGAAATATGAAAATCTAAAAGGAATTGACCAATACTTGGAAGTACACCACCTGCCAAGACTTAGCCAGAACAAAGTGGAAATGTTGAACAGGCCTATATCAAGTTCTGAAATAGCATCAACTATACAAAATCTCCCTAAAAAGAAAAGCCCAGGACCAGATGGCTTTATGTCAGAATTCTACCAAACTTTTAAAGAAAAACTAGTACCTATATTACTAAATCTCTTCCAAAATATAGAAAAAGAAGGAATATTACCCAACACATTCTATGTAGCAAACATCACCTTGGTCCCTAAACCAGGGAAAGATGCAACAAGAAAAGAAAATTATAGACCAATATCACTAATGAATATTGATGCAAAAATACTCAATAAGATCCTAACAAACAGAATCCAACAACACATTAAAAAAAGTATACACCATAACCAAGTGGGATTTATCCCAGGGTCTCAAGGCTAGTTCAATATACGTAAATCTATAAATATAATTCAGCACATAAACAAACTGAAAAATAAAGACCATATGATTCTCTCAATTGATGCAGAAAAGCTTTTGATAATATCCAGCATC
>CAUYPK010030867.1:0-41014 GCA_963574355.1 Loris lydekkerianus
TAAGCAAAATGAAAACCTTTCTATTAGGGTTGTTGGGGGAGGGGTTGGGAAAACATATAAACCCTAGCCTTTAAGACTTTGACTCAGCCTTACTATGAAACTAATTTAGGGCTTTCACATGAAAGCTATAACCCAGTTACAACCTAAGAATAGGAGAAAGGGGGAAAGGGAGAGGAGGGAGGGGGGAGGTGGGTGGAGGGAGGGGTACTGGTGGGATTACACCTGCGGGGCATCTTACAAGGGTATATGTGAAACTTAATAAATGTGGAATGTAAATGTCTTGGCACGGTAACTGGGAAAATGCCAGGAAGGCTATGTTAACTATTGTGATGAAAATGTGTCAAATGGTCTGTGAAGCTAGTGTATGATGCCCCATGATCATATCAATGTGCGCAGCTATAATTTAATAAAAAAAAAGACTTTGACAATTGTATGTCAATATAGATTTGTATAAATATAGGCACATGAATATTTTTATGTGAAAGTTGATTTTAAAAAGCTAAAAAGAAATCTAAAGTGCACTCTTATTGATACCATCATAATGCAAGTGGGAAATAAGAACAGGTAGTCCAGTTTAATCTC
The DNA here is from genome assembly GCA_963574355.1 of Loris lydekkerianus. Taxonomy (NCBI): domain Eukaryota; kingdom Metazoa; phylum Chordata; class Mammalia; order Primates; family Lorisidae; genus Loris; species Loris lydekkerianus. The sequence continues at coordinate 583 of CAUYPK010030867.1, forward strand.
ATGCATTGAGAAAATATGTGTGTGCTCCTGTTAACATCCCTGAAAACACAAGCTTTCCATCCCTTGTTGGCTTTGAACGATGAGCCAAGAACTAGGCTGTTTTATTTGTTGTTGTTGTTTTTTTTTTTTTTTTTTTTTTTTTTTTTGCTAAGCAGAGGTCTTGAATTCTTTAAGGTGCTGATAGCAACTGCTGGCTTCTTTCTCCAGTCAAGAGCTAATGCTAGTTTAGTGATTCAAAGTACAACACATTAATGAGCTGGACCTAGATTCTGCCTCTCAACCCAAGGCGAAAATAATCTCAGTGTCAATTCAGAATTGACCATTATGCAGGCCCTGATCCTGCAATCAGAGCTTGAGTCCTTTTTGCTTTGTTTTGTTTTTTTGAGGTGGGAATTTTTATTTAACCTCTACTTTTTCCAAAACAACAAAAAACAAAGGGTCCTCACCTGTTTCCTCTAGGTTTCTATCCCCACCCCTAAAGTAGCCAAGAGCAAATCCTGGGCTGTGAAAAAAAGTCTAAACTAGGTAGTATTGTGATGTTCAAAATAACTGTTTGGCAGTACCTTGGCGCTTGATCATGGATTTTTGTGGACTTTTTTCTTCTTGCCTCTTCTCTATCCTTCAAAGAGAGGACTTATTTTTGAAAAGTATATACACACACACACACACACACACATATATATATACACCCACATGAGCACACATCTTTATTAAAGCTTTTACACCATACCGTATTAGCAAGAATACCACTTTCTTTGTGCTTTCTAATCTATTTATTTCCCCAAATCTTGGTCTTTTCTGTTTGTTTCCCCAAGTTTCTTTGTCTGTCCCTCTTTACCTTCCCTGTGTGTTGAACACCAGATCTTTAATAAAAGGCTAAAGGCAATTTCCTGCATGTCAATCTATTGTTTTTCTACATCTGACTCTGATGCAGCATGTTTAGGTAGCTGGCTACTCCTGATTTTAAAATGCTTCCTGAGAGAAGACAACTCAAAGATGAGGGGGGGTTTCTTATTCTACGTGATCAGATTTCTGTAAACTGTAGGATGTTTTGTTTTCAAAGATACTGGGTTGAGGGGTGGGGTACAAGATGTGATTGATCATGATTCTTTCATTATCAATATTTATTACATGGATGATTTTCTTGTATTCTGAAAGAAGTAATAATTGGCCCTGCTAGATTCAGCTATTGAATGGCTGAAGAAATGCAGTATCTTTGTCTTCTCTCAAAATCACAAAAGGAGAACTAGTAACTCAACCAATTCTAAGATTTATCCAGATTCTAAATTTTCATTTCTTATTCTATCTTGGTGTGGTGATGGCCAAGGGGTGATTCTTCATTTTAACTTTCACCTGAGAACCAAACTTGCCTAGAATTGGTGCTCTTTGAACATTGCCGTTAGCCATCAGTTTGGGGGTCATCTTCCTAATGGTAAACACAGCCTAAACAGGGAAACAGCAGATGAAAGAGTGGGAAATTCTGTTTCAGATGTCAATTTCTTTATGTAAATAATGACGCCAATGTAAATCCTGTGTCAAGACAATAAAGAATGGTGCTTTTTACTACAGTTAGCACATGCATTTTTAGAAACTACTATATATTTTAGCAAAATCTTTGCTGTGTATATGTAAACTTCTGTATTGTTCAACTGTTAATGAATAGTAAATTATTTCATTTTTAAAGAAAAAAAAAGAAATAAGTGAGGACTTGATGTGGAAATACTAGTGAAAAGCTGGTAGAAAAGTCAAGGGATTGGTGGAGGCTGGGGTCATTGACCCCCTTTCATGGGGTCATTTACCCATTTATCACCTCTCAGGTCCACATCCACCTTTCTTTGCCTCTGCTTGTGATACTTGAGATGAACCCTGTCAATATTTCTCCTTTGCAGCTCACACAATGTTAAGCATTGCCTGGTAGAGGGGCACTGGCAGGACACTGCAGAAGGGAGAGGCTTCTCCTCCTGATTCTCCCGTACCTTTTCTTTTTCTGTATGCAGAAGCCAGTGAAATGAGAGATGCACCATCCAGTAAGTTTCAATGCAACCCCTGGCAGTTTCCCCCAAGCCTCCCAATAGGTGGCTTTCCAGGGAGTTTCACTGACAGCCCAGCAGGTGGTTTCCTGTTTGCCATATTGCATCTCAGTGAACTATGACACAATACAATGCATTACAGTCATACCCTGTCCTAGTCTGTTCCTTCTGCGGTAACAAAATATCAAAGACTCAGTGAATAGAAATGTATTTCTCTCTGTTCTGGAGGCTGGAGAATCCAAGGTCAAGGTGCCATTGATTCAGTGTCTAGTGAGGACCTGTTCCACAGATAGCATTTCTTCAGTGACCTTATATCATGGAAAAAGTAGAATACGTGAAGGCTGTATTCTCACATGGAAGAAGAGCTCAAATGTCACTGGGAAAAACAAAACAAAAAAAAGAAGTCTTTTTTTATAAGGACATTATAGGGACATTATAGGCCTTCTCAAAAGGCCCAACCTCTTAATACTATCACATTGGGGTTTAAGTCCCAACACATAAATTTTGCAGGAACACACACATTAAAACCATAGCATTCTCCCTACCAGTGTCTGAATCACAGCCTTAGTAGACGGGGCTTCTTCCAGATTTGTTCTTTTCTTCGGTGTCCTACCTTAGCCAGACAGGTAGTAGCTGCTCTTTATCTGTCACTCCTGTATTCCCTACGGTTGTCCTCATCATTTTGTACCTAATCTCCTGCTACTAATTAATAATTCTTTACACTAAACTTTCCTTGTTGAAATTACTGGGTGATTTCTGTCTCCTAACTGGATTCTGAATGATCTTACCTAAAAGAAGAGACTCAACAGAAAGCCAATTATCATACTCTATTCCTCCTACTCCTACAGTAAGATCAGCATGTTCTAGGAGCCAATATACCCCAGAAGAAGAAGGCTTATATACCAAAATAATCACAGTTAATTTATAATCAGCAAAAATCTTGGAAATATATGTAGAAATGGGTTCTGAGTGTGGTAGACCAAAAAAATGGAAAAAACTCTTTATACATGGATTGGGGTCAATTAATCAATGAGATCCACTTACCAAAGAGTCCGGATCCAGTAGGCTAACCCGAGCCAGATAGTAGTTCTAATAGTTTACTTAGTTCATTGGTTAAAGCCTGAACTCAATTGTGGCTTACTTTAAATGAAGTTAAGAAGCAAGAAATTCATTTTCAGGCATTCTAAAGGCTTATGAACATTGTAATGCTTGAGTTGACCCATTTACACATTTATACTAATGATTATCACTTGGGAAGTCCCTCCCTCCCAACAATCCTTTCATCTTGGCCTTCAGAAATTGAAGGGGAATGCCTGTCCTCTTTTGGCTAGAATTACTGACAGGAGGTGATATGTAGAAATGGGCTTCCTGAAGTCAAAGTGTCATGAATATCTCAGAGTGGTGAGGGCAGGGAAGCACTGCTTAATTCCAGAAGCAAGATGATCATGGTTACTATAGTGAAAATCAGAAAGGTTTGAGCCACAGTGATCTGGGCAGTAATGGATTGATCATGGGATCTCCAGGTCTGAAGAGGGTTACAATACCAACCCTCACCTTCCCAATAGCTGAAGAAGAGAGGTTAGACATGTGCTGAAAAAGAAAAATAAGAAGCTAAGCCTTCTGGCCTAATTCTAAAACTCCCAGACCAGAACTCCTTGAGTGAAAGACAGGCTCTGTGCTACAAGAAGGGACCCTGCAAAGACTTCCTCAGCACTTCCAGGATCTGGCCCTCACCAGTAAGAATCCACTACAAGGCTCATTTATAAATGCGCACTGGTGGAAAGGAAACACGTACCGCTTTGGAGATTATTGGAGCCAGAGGTGGCTCTGAGATAACATCAATTCATAAGGGTCTAGGAAGTTACTATGGACCATTAATCAGAAGGGGAGAAAATAAATGGAAGCTGGACAGGAATCCACAAAATGGCAAATCCTGTAGGGCACTGAACCCATCCCCAGGTTGTTTCCTCCGTTTCTCAGTATTACTGAAACATATTCTCAAACTGGTGGTGGCAGACCATATTTTCAAAGATGGTGGCAATGATACCTCCCATCCTATGGGTGTTAGGAATGTGACTTTGTGACTTCCCCAGTGAGAAACAGAGTCTATTTCTCCATCTCCTTGACCCTAGGTGTGTCCTGTGATTGCTTTGGTCAACAGAACACGACAGAAGTGACACCATGGTCCAGGTCCCGCTTCCTGAGTTTTAGAAGGCAGCTGCCCTCTTAGAAGAACGACTATTCTGAGACTACCACTGTGAGATGTGAGATGCCCAAGTTATGAGGAGAGGCTCTGGAATATAAGATGTCATATGAGAAAGACAGAGGCAAGTCATGTGACAACACATTTGACAATTAGGACTGGCTTTCCCATATAAATTACAGTCCATGGCAGACATCTTCCCTAACTTGAATGGGCTAAAGCTATAGTTTCAAGCTTTTGATGAGAAGCTAAGCAAAGCATGTGTTGAAATAAAAGTAATTTATAAATACTATAATAAAGAGTATTTACAACTTTTCAAAGCATATTAGGCTAAACAAGATGCCTTTTAGAGAAAGAGGAACAAGTAAAGTTAGTTGCGTGGTAAGTAATGTCTTTTAGGTATACTGTCAGAGATGAAGAAAGTAAATGATGCAAAGAATAGGTGACAATTTATTTCTCAAGTCATATAATTCTAACATTTTGCTTTTAACAAAATTAAAAAAATGTATGATCTGGGAGCTGATATACATTATTAAAAATAATTTTTGTTGATAGATCATTATGTAACATTTAGCAGATACTTAGAAAGTGTTCACCAAACTGAGTGACACTGGTATAGCAAAACTCCAGGTGTGGTGGCTCAGGTCTGTAATCCTAGCACTCTGGGAGGCTGAGGTGGCTGGATCGCTTGGGTTCAGGAGTTCGAGACCAGCCCGAACAAGAGTGAGACATTGTCTCTACCAAAAATAGAAAAATTAGTCGGGTGTTGTGTCAGGCACCTGTAGTTCCAGCTACTCAGGAGGCTGAGGCAAGAGGATTGCTCAAACCCAAGAATTTGAGTTTGCTGTGAGCTATGACACTGCAGCACTTTACCCAGGGTGACAGAATAAGACTCTGTCTCAAACTCCTTCCCCCTAAACTCCATTCCTATATACTTATTTATGTGAGCAAGGTTTCTTAGTGCTCTATAATAATGTGCCAGTAATGTCAAAATAAGGCAACATCAAAGCAATATCAAAATAAAATATCAAAATAAGGCAGCTGCCTTCTAAGAGCCAGGAAGCAGGAACTACCTGGCCAGTTAAGGGTTATGCCTGGAACTGGCACAGTTAGAGTATATATAAATTGTGGAATTGTTGCTAGCAGTAAGTTATCTTCATTCATAGATGCATGAACTAATTTTTGAAATCAGCCCCATCCATATTACTAAGAAATACAATCTCAATTAAATTTGATGTTTTATGTTTAATGATATTTAGCATTTATATATATATATATATATATAAATGCTATATGCTTTTTTGGTCAATTGGGCATAGATAATAACTCATGATAACTCAATCCAGAAGAATATTTTTAACACCTAAATTTAAAATTCCAGATGATAAAATGGTGACTACACCATGTGACGGATGTTAGCTTGATTGTGATGACTATTTCATATTGTATATCAAAACATCACTTCATACACCTTATATATGAGGTCAGATAATTAAGTTCAAAAAAAGTCCTCATTCTAGGAAAAGTGCCACATACCTCATTGCTGAGTATCACTATGTCCACCTTCAAAGTCCTCCCCTTCGGAAGCTATGCACCAATGCCAGCGCCTAGTCCACCCTTCAAAGTATTTTTTCTAGGATGAGTCTGTGAACTTAATTGTTGGAGATTATATACACAATTTTTATTTGTCAATGGTATCCCAAAGGTGGGGAATAGAAGTTCCAGTTGATATTATATTTATACACACACACTGAGAAGTATAATAGAGTACAAATAAACTTGTAAAAATTATATACTTATTAGCATAAAATTCTATGGACGATTCAGTGGTGAAAAGCTTATTAATGTTAATTAGGAGCTTGTTTACATATTTAAAAAGTGGATCAAGTCCTGGTATGTTTTGATTATTAAGAAAGTGATGGATGTGGGTGGCGCCTGTGACTCAAAGGAGTAGGGCGCTGGCCCCATATACCGGAGGTGGCCAGTTCAAACCCAGCCCTGGCCAAAAACTGCAAAAAAAAAAAAGAAAAGAAAAAAAGAAAGTGATGGATGCTCAGCGCTTGTAGCTCAGTGGTTAGGGCGCTGGCCACATGCACTGGGGCTGGTGAGTTTGAACTGGGTCCAAGCCTACTAAACAAACAAACCTGGGTGTTGTTGTGGGGACCTGTAGTCCCAGCTACAAGGGAAGCTGAGGCAAGAGAATTGCTTGAGCCCAAGAGTTTGAGGTTGCTGTGAGCTGTGATAACACAGCACTCTACTGAGGGTGACATAGTAAGACTCTTGTCTCAAAAAAAAAAAAAAAGAAAGAAAACAGAAAATAAAAAGAAAGAAAGTAATGGAGAAATTGTTAATAATGTGTTAATAGTGCAGATTAAACTTAAAACTGGGTGATATCTGTATCCATTACACTGTGGTATGTATAGCAGAAAATTTTGAGGAAATAGTCTTCCAATATTTGAAAACTTACCTGATTCTGTAAAGTAGTATCTCATATAATTGATGAATAAATGTAGTTACATCCTATTTCATTACTTTAATTTCATCCTACTTGTTAATGCAAAGAAATTAGCAACCATTATCATGTCAGAACTACACTTAAGAGGTAACAACCCGAACAATTTCCTGACTGAAGTGGGTAGCAAGCCCTTTATTTGTAGTCTCGTTCTGTCAAATCATGGTTGAATTGTAACTGCAGGTTGTGCATGGGTGGGGCAGGGCGGGGCAAAAACAACCATTGATAATCAGTTGGCTTTATGGCATTTACAATGAAGAACACTGGGGCACGCCTGTAGCTCAATGAGTAGGGCACCGGCCCCATATACCGAGGCGGGTGGTGGGTTTGAACTTGGCCCTAGCCAAACTGCAACAAAAAATAGCCAGGTGTTGTGGCAGGCACCTGTAGTCCCAGTTACTAGGGAGGCTGAGGCAAGAGAATCGCCTAAGCCCAAGAGCTAGAGGTTGCTGTGAGCTGTGATGCTATGGCACTGTACCAAGGGCAACAGAGTGAGACTCTGTCTCTAAAAAAAATAAATAAACAAATAAAAAAAGAATATTGTATATTTTATTATTACTTATATGTTTTGCACTACATATTCTTTTTATATGAGTAAAAGTTAAAATGAGTACCTTTTTTTCTTCTTTTTTTTTTTTTTTATTAAAGCATCGGTGGGGACATTAATGCGATCATGGGGCACCATACACTAGTTTCATAGACCGTTTGACACGTTTTCATCACACTGGTTAACATAGCCTTCCTGGCATTTTCTTAGTTATTGCGCTAAGACATTTACGTTCCACATTTACTAAGTTTCACATGTACCCTTGTAAGATAAAGTTTTATTACTATAAGGTTAAAATTACTGTATCAATGAATTTCTTCATTGCTATTAATACACATTTCCAGATCTTCCAAAAACAGGAGCAATGAATTCTCTTCAGGGCGCCACACTCTGTTTTATTTCAATTCCTTTTCTCTCTCTCTCTTTCTTTCTTTCTCTCGTGCACATCTTTTAAATTGCATTTAGAATGTTAAAATGAGGTATGGCCACAATATATTAATATAGTCATCTCTAAAATACATGAAATAAATGGTCTCCAGGGCACTCTTGTAAGACTGCTATCCGAGATCCTGAGATGACCCTGGTTCCTGTTCCTTCTGAAATCTCATCAGGCAATTCTTCTAATAAACACATTTGTATTGATCTGTTGCTTATAACCAACAATCTCTAGTGGATACCCCTCCCCACATGTAGAACACTACTTTCAAGTAGTTTACCTGCCTTTCTATCTGGACCTAAAGCCACAAAGTAGTAAAGGTGAATAAGATAAGACATGAGGCAGAGAAGAGTAAATAAGTACTACTTGACTGTGAGTTTCCATTTCTCTGCTGGCTGGACTGTGGACAAAGGGACGTGCAGAGTAATGTCCTGAAAGAAATTGGTCTCTCTAATCCAGACATATGAGAAAGGAAGTAAAAAAGAAAACCTTATAAAAAATCATTGAGGGCTTGGGTTGTCTAAACATGAAAGAGATTGGGGCACTCCTTAAGAACCAAAAGTAGGTAAAAGATAAAAAAATAAATTAGTGTTTTATAGGGTGATACTAAAAGAATGTAATTTGTCATCTCAAAAGGAATAAGAATTCAGACCATGAAAGCTAGATAATAGAGCAGGTTTTATTAGAGAAATAATTAATGCATGTTTCTGTTTCTTCAGTTAAATTAATCTTTTCATCTTCCATTTGGGAATTTATTTATTTCTACACACACAAAGAATCACCACTATTTATTTGGAAGTAAAAATAGGTTTGACTGTGTATGGATGACAGTAAAAAAGGAAAAGTAGGCTGGAATATTTATGGATGCGAAGCCCACAAGGAATCTAGAAACTTTGGCAGTCACCTCCCCCTAACTTCTTTTCTCCATTCCTGCCCCTCCTCACCCCCTTCAGTGGTGTGTCTGGTGTGTCTGCCTTTCTGGGATCGCATCACATCACACCCTGCCAGCCCCTTGCCCTTTGTTCATGTATCTTCTGGCAGTGCCTCAAATCATCCTGCAGAGCTCAGTGCTTTTTCTTTTCTTTTCTTTTTAATCTTCCTCCTCCCTCTGAGCACAGTGCTTTTGCACACACTGTCCTCTCTCCAAGAATATCCTCCCTCCTATCCCATAATCTTCCTTCCCCAAATAAATTCAGCACAAACATTGCACCTCTGGGAATCCTTGACCACTCCAGCCACCAGGTCAGGTTTTTTGGTTCTCATTTTCATGGCACCGTGCTCACTCAGGCCTTAGGTGTGCATTTGTGTAATTATTTGACTTAAGGTCTCTTCTAGTAGATGTTAAGCTACAGGAGTGCAGGAACTTCCTCTGGTTTACTTATCATTTTATCCCCTGCAACTAAGATAAGCACTTAAAATTACTTAATAAATTAAGAAAAGAACCAGTGCCCTTGGTGTCAGTGTCAAAGGCAGAATCAGAGGTCACAGACCAGAGATTTGAGTTTATTGCACTTTCACGATTTTCCTTATATTCAGACATGGGGATGAAATAAGTCTGAGCAGGGCAATCTTCGGCAGGTTTGCATTTCTGCAAAGATCTAGCAGTCCTGATAAATGTGTAGATAGCCTTCTATGCAATAGCCTCTCCCCACACATTTGTAGGTAGACCCAGAATGTTTGTCTGCTAACATGTGGCTGATCCTGGGTAACTGTTCCTCATCTCTCAAAGACAGCATAGAGGGCTGCTGCCCTCAAATTAAATGAAAGAACTAAGGAAATTTCACCCTAAAATATGACTCCTCAGTATAAAGAATATTTTAAATTGAAGGCCATTCAAGGTCAAGAACAATGGATGAGGCTTTCTCTCTATCTGCATAAACTGGACTGCTCTGATGGGAAGATCAAAGGGGATGATTGACTTCCTTTCCCCTCACTGTATTCTCAATATATTGCAGGAATGAAGGTCAAGGATGTAAGCAGACCTGGCCTAAATCATTTAAGTCATAAATACCTGTTTCCCAGGTTATTTTAAAGTCAACCTACTCTTCTCATCCATTCGTTCTCCCTAGCAACCGCTTATTACCCTATACTCTTCAATTCCCCCCTCCCCTCTAAAAGGCATGTATAAAAATATCTAAATTCCATTATAACATTGAGTTATCACTCAGTGATTTCTCCTGATGCTCACAACAGATGAATCCTTTCTCTTATTAAAACGCCTTAATTGTGAGTTGATCTTTCAGTGAACTTTGAGAGGAAAAAAGAGCACGTTTCAAAGGATGTACTTTGAAATTTTTCTCTAATAGTAATGTTTTTTTATGTTTCTATTTCCCAATTTCATTATACTTCACATTGTATATCTAAAAACATGGATGCTGAGCCTAGTTCTAAGCAAGCAACAGAGAACAAATGAAAAATAGAAAATAATGAAAGCAAAATGAAAAAGGACTTGTTTAAAAAACAATAATGCTGAATTTTAATTTTTTATCATAAAAATCTTAATAACACATTAGGAATGTCTTAGACAATCCTGAAAATATATTGGGTTAAAATAAACATAGCATCTTTCCCTAGGTTAGTAAATAAAAGATCATAGTTAACTTTTTTCCATAAAACCCTTATTTAGGCAAAACACATTTTAACAACTCCAGACTGTACCATTTATGCCTATACTTTAGTTCATAAACCTAGTAATTTGTAAATACAGCAGACAGTTTTGAAGAGCAGTGGAAGAATAAACTAGTTGACAAAAAAGCAGAAAAGGTTGAATTCAATGAGAATCTTCTATTTGAATAGTTGGTGTGAGTCTATTACTAAGTATATACTAAAGAGATTAAAAGAGTAAAAGATTCCTAGGCACACAACAATGGACACAGCTTGCCAAATATTTTTTGTCTCTGAAGCCCATAAATTTTACACAAAATTTTCATTTGAATTTCAGGTAAAATTTCAAAACATTTGTTGAAAAACAGTCACCAATCTGTTTCTTAAATCTGTTGGGGAATAAAATGCAAAATCTTCTCTAAACTTCTGTCTCTATTGTCAATAATCACTGTGTCCTTCAGAACATAATGTGCTATAGTGTGGATGTTCATCCCCCAAATGTCCTTTTGAAATTTTATCCCCAATGTTAAAGGTGGGGCCTAAAGGGAGGTATAGAGTCATGGAGGCAGGTCCCTCATGAATGGCTTGGTGCCATCCTCTCTGTAATGAGTGAGTTCTTGAGAGTTGGTTGTTAAAAATAGCCTGGTACCTCCCACCTCTCTCTTCTGCTTCCTCTCTCTCCATGTGATCTTTGCATGTGCTGACTCCCCTTTGCCTCTACCATGAATAGAAGGAATCTACAGCCCTCCCCAGAAGCAGAGGCTGGCATCATGCTTCTTGTACAGCCTGCAGAACATGAGCCAAATAAATATGTTTCCTTTATAAATCACCCAGTCTAGAGTGTTTCTTTAAAGCAACACTAAACAGACAAAGACAGCATCTATTTGTAATTTTTTCACCTGTTTCATCAAATCAGATTGTGTATATGTATGTATATCTGTATGTGTGTGTGTGTGTGTGTGTGTGTGTGTGTATAATTTGTATTTACTTTCTTCTCTCAATAGATCATAAGTCCTCTAAGGGAAGGGATTATTTTATTCATAACTGTATTCCCATTTTCAAGGCCAGGCACATAGCACACAGGCACCATACCTTTTTGTTTAGTTGCACACATAAATTGTTCATATGGAGAAGAAAGGCTATGTTATTTAGGACATTTTTTTCTATATGTTCTGAAGAGAAACCATATGTAAGTACTTAATATTTAGCAGTATTCCTTTTAAATTAAACCATGTTCATAAAATTCTTCCTTCGCTATTCTGGAGGTTAACAAATTAACCCAGAAGAAGTGCTACTGATCTTCCCGAGTCTCTGAGAAAACTGCTGAGACCTGACAGCTCCCAAAGAATCTACTTTCCACAAAAAGATTGTTCTATGTGCCAAAATGAACTCTATCAACCATGCCATAAGCAAAGGTGTAGAGGATACATGCAAGGTGACTACAGGACTAAAGTCTTTAATATTACAATACACACTAATTTATTTTACCTGAGACATACCTCTCAATGCATGACAAGGGACAGACAAGATTTGATGTATTTTTTATTTCTACCAACAAGGTTTGGAAACTCCAATCATTCACCTTTCAAAATAAAATACTTCCAAATAGAGGCTCTTTCCAAGTCTTTGATAAACTATTAAGACTCATCTTAATTAGCAAAATTATTTATGCACATATGCTGATGTCAATAATAACAGCTTCCTAAATAAATCAAGCAATTAATGGGGCTTTACTTACAAAGATGGAAAATGTGGCCAACATTTCCATCTGAAAAGGGCTAGTGTGGGATTCGGGAATGAATTTCAGGAGGAATTGGTGACCCCCAGAAGCCAGTGAATTTTGGCCTCCTTCACAAAAGTCAGAATAGTGCACCAAATTCCTGGAAGTTCTCAAAGATGAGATTCTGGCCAGAAGAGCTAAAACCAAATCCCTCGTCCTAACTCTGAACAGAGACCCCAGTGTGAAGAATGAGGCATGTAGGTTCTACTTGTATCTTTTGCCAATGATGAAAGTCTTATTAAACTGGAATCAGAAAGGTGGAAAGTGTGATATCTAAAGCAGAACCTGCGTGGATCACTTCAATTGTATAATCCCCCAATCTTCTCCCAATTTCTGCAGAGTGTGGCCTCCAGAAGCAACATTTATGTACATGTCATAATGGAATAAGCCCCTCTTGGAATACCCGGTCCCAGAAGTTTTCAAGGGCTGATTGGGGGTTTACTAACTAGGTCCCCTTCAGCACCTCTTCTGAACTCTGGCTCTTGGCTAAAGGGAGAAGGAAAGTGTTGCATGTCTTCCAAGAATAGGAGCTGGCATGTCCCTATCTTCAGGAGGAGATTGTGACACAGTTAGAAATTTCAGACAACTTTATGGAAATCCAAATCCAGAAGATTCAGTTGGTTACCCAGTTCAAGCTCTTTGTGGAGATAAGGAAACAGCAAGACATACCTAGAAGGTTTCAACTGGGAAATGTACTACAGAAATACTGCTGTCACCTCCTTCCTTCAGTCCTTTATCCTTCAGTGCTTGACTGAGATTTATGGGTGGCAGCCTTTAGTGGGGAGCTGGATGAGCAGGAGACACCATGGCTTAGAAAGCGGGCCCATTCACCTGAATGAGGAGATGTAGGTTGTAATGAAAACAGCCATAGCCTGATGCTTTTACTCTAGTAAATCAACACACTCAACCAAATATGGTTTCCAAAGACCTGTAGGATACCTGATACAACACACCACGTTCAGTATACACCTAAAACTGTTATTATTCAAAAGTGGTCTGGTACTAGACAGAGCATAGACTATATTTGTAGAACAAAATCCTTGCCCTTGGTGAACATACAGCCTAGTAATTGGTAGGTATAGGTGGTTAGTACAGAATTAAAGGAGCCCATGCCCCAAGCTGGACGGGAACAAAACAACAAAAATAGCAAAGAACTCATCATTGCCAATAGGAAAGGGTCCAACACTCAAACCTCAGGATTTGAGAGTTATTATGTGAAACAAGAACAGTTTGGAACAAAGTGAATGAAAAGGCCAAGAATCTACATACATAGCCTAGTGGAGTTGAAGAGAAAACAGAATTCTTTTGCTTTGTTGAGGTATAATTGACAATTAAACTGTATAAACATAAGGTATACAGTGTGATGATATGATATACACATACACTGAGAAATGATTACCACAATTAACTAACACATTTATCACCTCAGTTAACTCTCTCTCTCTCTGTGTAGTGAGAACACTTAAGATTTACTCTCATAATACATTTTAGCATACAAAACAGTATCATGAACCATTTTCACCATGCTTTACATTAGATTCCCAGAACTTATTCATCTTATAACTGAAAGTTTGTACCCTTTGACCAACATCTCCCATTTCCCCCAATACCACTGCCCCAGGTGACCACCATTCTAATCTCTATTCCTGTAAGTTCAATTGCTTTTGATTCCACATGTAAGTGAAATCATGCAGTATTTGTGCTTCTCTGCCTGGCTCATTCCATATAGCGTAATATCTTCCAGGGCCATCCATTTTGTTGCAAATGATGACAGAATTTTCCTCTTTTTTTTTTTTAAGACAGAAGACTATTTCATTGCACATACATATACCACATATTCTTTATCCTTCCATCCATCAACAGACACTGAGGGTGTTTCCAGTGTCTCAGCTATTTGTGAATAGTGCTGCAGTGAACATGGGAGTGCAGGTATCTCTCCCAGATACTGATTTCATTTCCTTCAGATAGACATTCAGAAATGGGACTGCTGAATCAGATAGTAGTTCCAACTTTTTGAGGAACCTCTATATTGTTTTTCATAATGGCTGTATCAACTGACTTTCTCACCAAGAATGTGCAAGCGTTCTTTTTTCTCCACATCCTTGCCAGCGTATTTTATTCATTATTGCTTGTCATTTTGAGAATAGCTATACTAAAAGATATGAGGGGATATTTTCTCATTGTGGTTTTGATTTGAATTTCCCTGATCATTATATGTAGAGCATCTTTTCATATAGTTGTTGGCCATTTGTATGTCGTCTTTGGAGAAACGTCTATTTAGGTCCTTTGCTCATTTCTTTTTTTTTTTGTCACCCTCGGTAGAGTGCTATGGCATCATAGCTCACAGCAACCGCAAACTCTTGGGCTTAAGTGATTCTCTTGCCTCAGCCTCCTGAGTAGCTGGGACTAGAAGTGTCTGCCACAACACCAGCTATTTTTAGAGACAAGGTCTCACTATGGCTCAAGCTGGTCTCAAACCTGTGAGCTCAAGCAAGCCACCAGCCTCAGCCTCCCAGAGTGCTAGGATTATAGGTGTGAGCCACCGTGCCCAGCTTCCTTTGCTCAGTTTTAAATCAGATTATTTCTTTTCACTGTTAGGTAGCACAAGTTCCTTATATATTTGGATATTAACCCTTGATGAGATAATCTGTTTACAAATATATTCTTCCATTCCCTGCCATGCTCTTTAAAAATTTCTACCAGCAGAAAGTAAGCAGAAAGGTGTAAGAATATCTGAGGATAGTGATCTTGACAACACCCAAATTTTGACCAGCTAGAAGTAGAAAAAAATCAGAAGCATCCCAAAGCCTGCAGCCACAGAGGCCTGTGCATGAGATCAAAGTGAAAGTACTTGTAGAGGAAATATAGTCTCTAATTCTCATGTGGATTTGGAATATCATTTCAAGTTAAATTTAGCTGAAGATGTATTATATGTAATGTAGCTGCCCAGGCACGAGTCCCCCAGGTTCTCAATTAGACTCTCAGGCTTTGGTGTTCATGGATGTTTATACTAACAGACTAAAACAAATCAAGCCTATTTCCCCAAAGCAGTGAATTTTTTTAAGTGGTTTAAAATCTTCTCATGTGTCTAGCGCTTACTTGTCATAGAAATCAGCCATTTTAGGACTGTCGAAGCGTGTTACATCCAAGAAATGCTTATTAGCCGGACATATTTTACAAACCTATTAAAGAAAAAAGATGACATCTCAAATAACTAGTGAGTTGCTTACACTTCATTAATGATGCTTAAATTCATTGATTACTAAGCGAACAAAGGAATGAGAAATTTTTATCTCAAAAGTCACTGTTTTATGTCATATATTTGCTTCCAGTGACTAATTGTATACTTATTATTATTCAAAGTCTATTTGTGTGGTACAAAAAGCTGTTTTATTAATACTATCACAAGCAATCTAACAAATGAATCTGAATATTTGATGGCAATGTAAACATCTAGCGATTAGTCCTTTTACAAGGCTGATTGCTTCGCTGCAGTAAGAAACATAATTGTTCAGACATATAGACATAAAGAGGAAATTATTTAGATCTGTGATTATAACTTGTTCAGAAAGTAGCAGGTGGAATTTTTCTACTTGTAACTCAATAAAACCAAAATAAACTGCTTTATTGACTTAATTGGAGTAAGGATTTCTAGCAGACAGAGCCAATATTGGTGGTGTTAATAATTCTACATTCTACTATATTGTCAGAGGTCACGCATTTAATTCTAATACTTTTGAAAGTGTAAAAACTACATAGGGTGCAGGGGCTCATGCCTATGATCTTAGCACTTGGGAAGGCAGAGGTGGGAGGATCCCTTGGGCTCAGGAGTTTGAGACCAGTCTGAGTAAGACCAAGACCTTTCCTCTACTAAAAATAGAAAAATTATATGGGTGTCATAGCAGGTGCCTGTAGTTCCTGCATACATAAGAGGTGAGGCAGGAGGATCACTTCAACCTAGGAGTTTGAAGTTGTTGTGGGTTAGGCTGACACTGTGGCATGCTGAGCAATAGAGTGAGACTCTATCTCAAAAAAAACACAAAAATTACGTAAGAAAAATTTTTCATATTTTTCTACATTTTTCCCTTCTTGAGATTGAGAAGAATCTCAAGATTCTTGTTACTGGTGTTCTATAATTCTTAGTTCTGGCAATTATTAAATCTTAAAGTTAGGGTCAAATCTGATACTTTGTGTACTCATGAACTCAAATTGGAATGTTTTGTGTTTGGGTGACTTTATTCTTTGATGTATATGTGTGTGGGTATGTGGGTGTGGTGTGGTGTGGTGTGTGTGTGTATAAATAAAGCACCCTTTGATAAGACTCTTCTGAAAAGTAGAGAATTCCTTAGACTTTGAAGACAGGTTCCAAGTACAATGTAGTCACAGTAATGAAAAGGTCCAATGTGTTAATGTGATAAGATCATCAAGATATACAGTTAAGTCACAAAAATAGTACTATGGTATCTTCCTATTTGGATTCGAATATCTTTAAAGAAAATGAATATAAACTGCCTGATTACAGCTTCTGGAAGGATATACCTCTTGGAAAGATACAAGAAACTACTACAAGGGGAGGACTGGAAACCCAGAACTAGAAAGATTCTCCTTTCCTTACACGTTCTTGACACCCAATCTCTCTGTTTCTTCCTGCTTCCCTGTCAGCACCTTCTCATTTCCCTTTACGTGTTCCTTTTATTATACTTAAATTCTAAATATTGATATACCAGCTCAAAATGTCAGTTATGCTGAGACTAAGAAACTCTGAGTAAGGGTCTGTGGAAATTATCTTCCCAACTGGCAACACAAGTGAAAGACCTATGTCCAGAAAAGAGTCCTGGGTATGAACGAGTCCTGACAATGGTTCCAACTGAAATGAAAGGACCAGAAATCTAAACTTTTTTGAATGAATGAACCCAAAGAATTTCACACTGGTCATGGGACTGTGTCTTCCCTAATACCAAAAGGTAGCTTCAGATTCTGCAAAGTGATGCTTTTGGCAAAAGTAAAAGAACTGCTAGCAACTCATCTCATGCTTAACTGATGGATAGGTCCATCAAGGTGACACTAATATAACAGGTATAAAAATAGTTTTTTAAAAAAGATTCTAAAATTCACAAAGATTTAAATATCTTCTTTCAAGGAAATTCTAAATTTCCTATACTTCAAGAGCTTATGAAATAAATCTACACATCGCTCATGTACTGAAAGTCTTCTGATTCTGTATTTGGATTTATTTAAGGCCAACTTAATGCTATCATGATGCAGTGACTACTAAATTTCTCTTTCCACATTTGTAATTACTAATTTAGTGCTTTTCACATCACATTATCATTAGAGTTAAAACTTTAGATAACACAAGGAGCACATATTAACTTAAAATTCTTTATATCAAAACTTTCTGAAAATTGCATCTACCTTTTCATGATCTTTATTCTCCCCCAAACTGCTTGTTTCCATTCAAAATAGATTTGATGATGTCTCCTCTTAATATTAAGGTACCAATGTCAGAGGGATTTAGCATGAGGTCATAGTTCAAATCACAAATGACTGTTTTGCTTTCTTTGCACGAATTCCACACAAGAGCTCTAACACAGTACAGATCCCAGAAAACACAAAGTCATCCAAACAAATGATTAATCTTTAGGCTGTTAAAAAATGAATCAAAATATGCAAAAAAGACATTAGGGGGGCTAGTACAGCATAGAAGGAAGAGCGTCAGTTCAAGGAGATCTAGATTTTTTGCCCCCTGAATTCCATTAACTGACAGGGGTGTACTAATCACATAGCCACGCAGGGTGTACACTGGACACACTGGACACTGAGAGGAGCCATCCCCATAATCTAAACTTAAACACAACTGTAACCAGTCACTTCCCTGACTCTCAGTTTCTTCATCTACAAAATGAGATGAGTGGAACAGATTCAGGCTTCTCCAGCTACGGAATTATAGTCATCTTCTCCACACATCTACATTCATCAACTCTGTTCATCATTTCAGAAAAGTGCATAAACCATCTGATGGCAAGCTGTTAAGATTAGTGCCACTTTTTATCAAGCTATTGAAAGTGAAGCTTTTTGAAGGCACATTTTATAGAGATGATGTACGAAAGTGTATCAGCTATTAAATAAAGTTATTTGAATACAAAATGTTTTATAATCACATAAGTCTTCCTAAATTTTATTCTTACACCCAAGATACACAACTTCCATTGACTTAAAAGTGAGTCTGGGAAATACACAGTGGCACAGACATACATAAAAATAGGGACAAGTGATAACAATATGTAAAAAGAGCAAGGCTAGATGGTAAAGGAAAGAATGGTAGGAATAGTGCATTATTTTTCATTTGTTTTACCATTAAAATTTATCCAACCTACCAGGTTCAGATTGGCTAAAAAAAAAAAATAGCTTTGTTAGCCTCCTTCACTGCCTCTCATCTGTCCTAAATCAATGCAGAGAAGGTTTAGAGTCAGTATGTTTTTCCATAGTTTCTTTTTTTTTTTTTCCATCAGGG
This sequence comes from Loris lydekkerianus, assembly GCA_963574355.1. NCBI lineage: Eukaryota > Metazoa > Chordata > Mammalia > Primates > Lorisidae > Loris > Loris lydekkerianus. The sequence goes on from CAUYPK010030867.1 coordinate 19,209, forward strand.
TAAATGGCGTCATAGAAGCTTATCATTGTCTGATTAATACTCACTTGTGTGGCATGTTCAGAGGTATTTGGAATTCACAGAAAAGGTATCATAGGTTTTTAAAAATGAAAATGAGCTAGGAGGCTAATCTGAAAGCAGTTGATAGTAGTAAGGGACTTTTCATTTCAGACTACACCAGGAGCGTTTGGACACAGCTCATAGGGGCAGTGAAGGTCAGCAGATATATTAACTATTCAATTAGAACTAACTGATCAGCACTCACGTGCACAGATGGAAGGAAACCTCAGTGGAAATGAAGCGGGTGGGAGGGGGAGGGAGGGGGAGGTGAGATCACATCTAAGAGGTACAGTGAATACTGTCTAGGTGATGGGCACACTTATAACCCTGACTCAAGAAATAGAAAAGCAATCCATGTAACCAAAACATTTGTACCCCTGTAATACTCTGGCAGAAAAAAAAAAAAAAAAAGAGAGAGAGAAAAAATATCTGAATTTAAGGGATTCTGTTCTCTAACCTTTGCTTTTTAAAAGGCATAGCCAAACTGCACGGATTGAACCTAACAATCTACATAATTAACGTAACTTTAGTGGTGATTTTTTTTTTTTTTTTTAAAGAATCCTCTATTTGGACTAGGTTAAATTAAAATCAGCACTGCTGAAGAAAAAAAAAAGATGGAAAATATAAAAGGGGTAGAGAAAAAAAAAAGTAGATAATTGATCTGAGTGGAAAAAACTCTTTATTTCTTTGAAGTAGCAGAATATTAATAAAATACCGATAGGCTTTTGACAAAGTTTATTTAATAAAATATAATTGAAACTCAATATTTTAACTATTTGCATAGATTGGTGATGGAATTAGAGATTATCAGGGCTTTTGCTTACTTTCCTATTGTATTAGTAATTCATCACCAAGTAACACATTACTACAGTACAAAGACCCTGGCCAGGGCTAGCTTCTCATCTGGAAGCTCAACTCGGGGAAGGATCCATTTCCCCATTTGTGTTGCTGCAAAGCTTTCATTTACTTCCTTGTAGCTATAGGCTTGCTTGTTTAAAAACAATAAGGAGAGTGAAGGAGAAAGAGGGAGAGGGAGGGAGAGAAAAAGAGAGAGAGAGAAGTAGGCCATCAAGGCAGACTAATGTAAGATAATGTGGTCATAGGATGATCTGCCATCACCTTTGCCCTATTTTATTAGAATCAAGTCACAGACACTGCCTGAGCTCAAGGAGAAGTGATTATATCAGGGAACAGGGATCATGATCTTCCATATGCAAAATACATTTTCCCCTCCTAAGGCTCCCAAGTGTCTCGTTCCATTATAGCATCAGCTCACAGTTGAAACTCTTATTAACTTAATCAGGTCCAGGTACACATAAGTCTTCTGGGTCTAATCTGTTACCTACCATTTTTTGGAAACAATTTTGCTTCATATGTGGACCTGTAAAACTAAAGAGGCAAGTTATGTGTCCCAACCTACTCAACATGCAGTGGCGGGATGGGTGTAGGACAATAGTCACAGACACCCCAGCTCAGAAAGGGGGAAAACGGGAGGTAAAAATAGATATTGGTCCATAGCAGTTCAGCAACTTTTATGGGTAAAAGTTGGGAGTTCTTTTATTAAGTTTCAAAGGCTGAAAATAATTCTTCATGGCTCCCAGCCCCACCTTCTGGGCTCTTGGTTCTGCCTGAATCATCCTTCTTTTTTCATAAATGGTAGCATGTGTTTTCAGCCATCTCATTCTATAAGCCTGCTTCCTACCAGGAAAATGTTGGGAGTCTAACAACCTCCTTTCATTTTGTACCCTCTCTGCTATTTTCCATCCAAACTGGAATTACTTCTGCTAAAATAATTTTCTCAGAAATTTTGTAGATCTCGCATGGATTTAGATTTTATTTTATTAGACAAAAGCCACATCCACAGATTATTATTATTTTATTTATTTATTTATTTTTGTCTTATTTATTTATTTTTATTATAAAAATAATAAAATTTGTTTTATTTATTTATTTATTTATTCTTGAAGTGGTGAAGATTCCTAGACTCCCATTGATTTAATTGACAGGGTCTGTGAGGAACACCCTTAATCCCTTCAAAGGGCCTTTCTTTGACCTTTTAATATTTCTGAAATTTAAACAAAAATTTCATAGTCACATCCCCAGCTTTTTCTCTAGAACACACTGTCTTAATTTTAGCATCCTTTGTCATCCAGAGAGGCAGAGAATCTTCAAATTAATCGAGTTCTAATTCCTTGAAAACTTTGCAGCAATACAAATGGGGAAATGGATTCTTCCCCCAGATGAGAACCTAGCCCTGGCCAGGGTCTTTGCACTGTAGTAAGGAATTAGGACTTAATTAATTTGAAAATGCCTCTTTGTTTAACAGTTTTTTCCTCAACATATCTCTTTTACCTCACATTTTTCTGGAAGGGCCTTCAACACTTTACTCAGAAATATCTTTAGCTAGAGATTCTGCCTTCCACATACCTTCTAGAAGCAATTTCTCCTACTTTGTATTATATAACAAGAATTCCCGTTCCTCTGTTTTCCAATAGCATGTTCTTTACTTCTTTTTGAATCTTCTGACAGGATCAATCCATTTTTCCACCAATGAAAATACCTCAAACATCTTATCTTCCTACCAAATGAAAGTATTGAAAAGCTCCCAAATGTGGCACACACTTTCACATCTCTGAGTCTTCGTAGATTCTGCTTCTTCTAACTGGAGTGGCACTTGCTGCACTTCCAGCTGTCAATGCTTGTAGATGTTGTTAAGCTTCTACTGACACCCTATGGGAAGCAATTTAGGACTCCTCTGTCACGAGCCTCAACATTTCTCTAGCTTCTACTCACTGCCCGGTTTCAAAGCCATTCTGACATTTTTAGGTATTTGTTATAGCATCCCATTTCCAGGTACTGAAATTTGTATCTATTTGCTGTTTCTGCATACCAAGCTTAGTGGCTTAAAACACAGCACCTTTTACTGTCTTACTGTTTCTCTGAGTCAGTACTTAGGACATGACTTTACTGGATCCTCTTCCGAGAGTCTCCCCAGGCTGTAATGAAGGTGCTGACCACAGCTGCTTCCACACCTGAAGGAATCTGCTGCCATGCTCACGCAGTTTTAGGCAACATTCAGCTTTTTGTTTTATAAAATTAATGACAACTTACTTCCTCAAAACTCCAGACCACTAAGAGGAGAGAGAGGGAAGGGAGACTGCTAGCAAGAAGAATATCCCAGAATGTATGTGATCGTGGGAATAATATCTCCTCACTTTTCCATATTCTATTGGGTAGAATCAGCTACAGTTTCTGTCCACACTTAAAGGGACATGTGAGCACCAGGGGGCAGGGACTATGGGAGTCCCCTTGGCTTTTTCTCCCTTGCTGCCTCACTTATCTTCCTACCAAGGACAGTGTTAAAAATGTCTCAAACTTGGTACACACTTTCATATCTCTGAGCCTGTGTAGGTTCTGTTTCTTCTAACTGGAATGTCGTCTGCTGTACTTCCTGCTGTCAATGCAGGTATATGTTGGTTAAGTTTCTTAATATTCAAGATCAGAAGGCAGCCCTACCCTGAACTCAGCTGCCTATCAAAATGCTTGGTTCTAGTCCTATCCTTTAAGGACAGGATCCTTGAAGTCCATTTTCTCATCAAATGAAAGTGTCGAAAATACTTCAAACATCCTATCTTCTCAACAAATGAAGCACAGATTCTCTACTTCAAGTTCTTAGAAGAAAATGTAACTTTGGCCCATCTGCTACAAGAAAAGCTATCTATGGGAAGCTCTAGGAAATACGATACAAGATCTAAGTTCCTCTCATTAGATTTAATTTTATTCTTGACTCAATCCATACCTTGGTTCCTGGTTCCTGACTTTGTATGCAGTCCCCATATTCCCACTTTGGCTTCCTTCTCTCTGATTTAAAACTGCTTGCAAACATTCAGAGCTCCGATTCTAGGTCAAGTTGGAGATATGTCTGTGGACTCTCCCCTCCCAAAGTTTCCCATACATGAAAACCAGAGTCATCTCTTTGGAGGGTCACATTAATTTGATCTGCACTCTACACCACAGGATTCATTCAATCACTCACTCAACTAACATATCCTGAGGTCCTGCCCTCTGTTAGCTGCTTGGTATTTGGTGATGAACATGACATGGTCCTTGTCCTAAGTGACTGACAATCTAGTAAAAGAACAGATGTGACCAGGTAACTGTCATGTGTTTGCAATGTACTACAGAAAAGATATGCAAACAATTGTGGACTTGAGAAGCTGTAAACAATTTGCTGTATCTAAATTGGGTACAAAGTGCATAAGTAAGAGGTGAAAAATAAAGCTGTAAGAGTCAAATGCAGGTGACAAGTTATTAGCTTTTTATTTTCCAATTAAATGAAATTTGAACTTCACCTTGCAGTCAGTGAAGAGCCACCAAATACTTTTTAATGTGAAAGTAAAAAAGTTCTTTAAATATTGTTTGAGGAAGATGATATGATGGAAAACTACCAAAAAGTGAATATAATATTCCAGGTATAGAAATAAGGAAGGAGTCAACTTATGAGGCATTTTAAAGGTTCAGTTGAAAGAAGCCAATAGTCTGAATGAAGGAGAGAGAAGAGCCTGGAATGACTCTAAGGTGTTTCTCCTGGGAAAATGCCTAGAAGATAGAAACATGAATCAACGTGGGGACAGAGAAAGAGGTGCTGGCTTAAGAAGGCAGGCTCAGAAAGGTGGGACTTCATAGGAAATTGGATTCAGGGTCAATGTTTGAACTCAAGCTATTGGCATTTTTCTGCTTAACCCATAGAACTAGATGTCTCTCCAAGTTAGGTTTTAGAAAATCAAGAAGGTGAACGATAGAAAGTGAATTTCATTTATCCTTCAAGTGATAAAAGCTTTAGATTTAAGTACGTCTCTCTTGGCACGCATAGACTGGCTGCCCTAAGTGGTGAAAAATCAGTGGTTCTTCTCATGAACATTAGTTCTGTGTTTAAATCTCTGGGTGCAAGTGTCTCCCAGGCATGTGAAGATGCTGTCACAATGCATTTTTAAGATCCTAGTGCTTTAGTCAGGCTGATTGCCTGTGAATTTAGAATGCATAAAAACATCTCAGTATGGGGAACATTTGCCACTTCAAAATAATGGTTCTTTGTCAACTATTGCTTATTAAGAGTAAGTGGAAATCTATTGTACTTTCATGGAGCAAACAGGTTTGTTAGTTTGAAAATTTGTATCAGCCCAATTCAAAGAGAAATGATGCATCTTACCACATCCTGCATGCCATTCTTGAAAATTCAAGAATGTGGGAAAGAAGGTTTCATATTTACAACATTACAGCCATTCTGGAAATAAGGAAATGGCATTAATATAATATCAATTGCAGTTTTATTTCTAGAGTGGTATAAGTACATTGCAAAACATTTGGAAAGTAAAAAAGAAAATCTGTAATGCTATTATTCTTAACTAACTTACAAGCCATTTTAAGCATTCCCTTTCAGTCTTCTTTACATAATTGCATACAGCTAGAATAGCCTGCATTCTATTAATATTTCATATACTCATTTTTCACTTAAGATTCTAATTAAGGCATTTCTGTGTTGCTGTGTGATGTTCATAATTATCACTTCTATTAGTTACACAATATTTTACCATGTAGAGCCGCCATAATTTACCTAGCATGGTCTCATTATTTTACTTTAGATTTATTTTCCTCATTTTAATTTACCTATTTAGGATACCTTTTTATAATTGACTTGCTAATTAAAATAGTATAAATCTTTTTATGGCTTTTGATTCCGATTGCCAGATTGCTTTTCAAGAGGATTGCATCAATTTGCCTTTCCACTTGCAGGATAGAAAATTTATAATTTCCATGATATCTTCTCAGTAATATTCTTTAATTTCAAAGAAAAAATAAGTTATTTTGTCTTAACTTGCTTTCTATGATGGTAACAACATTTTTATTGTTTTCTTAATAGTTCTAATTCTTATTCTTTGATGGAATTGCATCTGTGTGTTTGCCAATTACATTGGAATATTACTTTTTCCTTACAACAAAATGTGCTCTTCATATGTAATCTTTAGTTCTGATAAGACGTACTAAAATACTTTTCACTGCCATTTGCTTTCTGATGTAATTTTGAAGATAAATTTAATGATTAACTAGAATTGCTATATATTAAAATCCCTCACAGTAAATGTAACAATATTTTTATACCATAATGGCATTTGTATAACTGGTTCTTTACTCTAAATCACTACCTTTATTTGTCTTGACAGGACTCTACAAGATTACTCCCAGGACTTTTGCTATTCCTTTAGGGCTGACTTATGCCATCATTCCAAATGTATTTCCTCTAATTGCACTCAGTTCTTAAAAACAACACAAAAACCCAAGAGGCTATAAAAGGAGCTATAACATTAGCTACACATTAATATAAATCAATTCACATCCTTAGAGATTGTAATTTTTAAAATACATTCAATAGACACAAAATTATAGCTAACAGTAAATATACTCTTAAAACACAAACACATCACAAAAAAAAAACTTTATAAAAATGGGAAATAACCATTTATTTTAGGTTCAGCCACAGGCAAACAGTATCTTCAATGTCTGTTCCTCTGTACAACAGCCCTACAACAGACTGTACATCAGTCTGAGCAACCCCCTCTCCCCCCAGGAAACAACTACAAGGTGAGATGGGAGGATCACAGATGCTGGAATCAGAAAATGAAGTTCAATTCCTGGCTTTGCCAATTAGCAGTAACTGAGTGAACTTAACCTCATTAAGACACACCTGTTTTCTCATCTATAAAATGTAATAAGAGCTCCATCAGTGCTCAGCCCAAGGAAATTGCAGAGTTTAGCCCACGTTCTTACATTGTTATTCTAAGGCAGGAATTAAGAGTTTCCATTTTGCAGGGATCCCCTCTGACCTCTCTCTTCAGCCAATCACCTTCCCCTATTCTCTGCGCTTCCTTTGTCTCATTACCTCCCTGCATTGTTCTCCATGGCACATCTTGCCATCTGATACACTATTTATCAGCTGTCTGTGTGCCCCTTCCAGAAGGTATCCACCTCTAAAGCGGGAATTGTCCTTCATGTCCCTACTTTATCTCAACACCTGGAAAAGGGTGCTAGGCTAGTTCTTGAATGAATAAACCAGACACAACAGTTAACCTAAGGCTTCTCAGATCATTTTTCTAAGCTGCTTATAATTTCTTTTAAAAATTATTTTTATGGACAAATTGTTTTCTAAGTGATATGAGAAACCTGTTTATCTTTTCATTTGCTATTTAATTGGCAAATGAGAATGTTTTTGATTAGGAAAACTTTAGCAATATGCTTGAATTCCTCCTACACATTTTTAAAATGCTATCTCTTTTAAGCTAGAGTGTTAAATCTATTCTTTCCGATTTATTTTGAGATATAAACATGAAACTATCAGGACATTAGATTATGGCTCAATACAGATTTAGTCATTGACAAAGCCTTCAAATCTACTTGGTGCATAATCCTGTACAAGTTTATAGAAATGAGCACTAAACTGTAATCTTAATAAATTCATGTGGGGAGAGGAGATGTAAAAAAATTTTCTCATGTGGTCCAGTAGAAAAGACAGCTTTAGAAACAGAGAAAGTCAAGTCTTTTTCCAAGGTCCACCACTTATCAGCTGTGGAACTTTTAATAAGACAATTAATCTCCTCAAGCCTAAAATTTCCACATCTGCATGGGCAAGCATACATTTACCTTGCAAGGTTGTGAGGGGTGAATAAGATCAGCATAGGAAGTAGTCAGCATGACTTACATAATGGGGATGGTTGATAAATTATCTCCTCCCCTCCTTTCCTTTCACAATTAAGGCAGTGCAATGATTTCAGAGGACTGAGTTTGAATCCTAGTTCCCACATTACCAGCTGCATGACCTTTGGCATGTTATATAAGCACTTTGTGCTTCCACTAAATGATCTTTAATAAGTTACTGGAGATAGTGCCAGTCTCCGAAGGCTTCTTGTAAGAACTAAGTGAGATAATTTATGAGCAGTGCTTAGCATTCTGTCTGACACGTGCTAAAGTGCTCAGAGAGAAAGTTTATTATTAGTACTAATAATAACATCAATGTAAGTAAAATGACATTGAAGGGCTAATTTCTCCCTAAGCCTGCTCTGTTAGACACAAATTTAACAAAAAAGAAAGAGAAAAAAAATCTGTTGTCAAAAGTCTCATTCTTTTACATATTTGAGAGTGATATAGCTTTAGGAAATACAGAAGGAACTAAGGGTAGTGAGATTTGTACTTTCTTTGTTTTCCATATTTTCCTTTTTTAAAGTTTTTCATTGTTTTAAACTTCAGATTAATATGAGGGTACAAATGATTAGGTTACATTGTGTTTCTAAGGTAAAGTTCAAGTTGTGGTTGAGCAAGCTTTTAGCTAAGTTTAAACTATATAAATAGAAGTTCTTTCTGCCACTTTAGTAATATCACTGATGAAGTCAAGTATGTTGCCTTGTCTCCCAATATCATGAGAACAGACCAGTCCAAAGACACACACTCCATGGTCTATGAGCGCACAAGTCTGTGACCACACTCGCTACAGGACCTTGTATGGGGCAGCCCTAATCTTCACTAGTGTAGGAGTTGAGGAGCTTGAAATGGCAGTCTCATTCTTTTGTACTATAATCTAGCTCACAGTTCTCACTGGAAATAACAAACACTTTCTATGGGTTCTAGAATGTTTTTATAGGTCAACTTACATTTGAAAACATGTACGAGCAAATCCGGTTGCCAGATAAAAAGATGCATTTACAGCCAAAAGGACAGGCAGGGTAGGTAGAAAAGTCTCAGACATAATTCCAGCAGCCTGTCCTATGAGGGTATGTGAAATTATACAGACTTGTTCTTAAGGTCCCTATCACTATTATTTTCAACAATGTTACAAGTTATATGTCACAATTTTAAAGTGTTTAAAGACATACACATTTCCAGAAAAAGTGTGTATTTTGTTCTGATGCCACTGATTGTAAAAATGCCCCATTACATTTTAAGAAGCCATCGAGGCACCTACAGCACTGGACCAAGCAAACTGGACACAGCTCAATTTCTGATTCAGCAATGAAGTCTAGGGAATCTCCCCATGATACGGTACTAGAACCTCAAGTTCAGACACATGGAAGTTAGACAGGAGCGGAGGGCTTTCAGCTGATGCTTCCTGTTGTTTCAAAGCAACATTGAGACAGGTCAAAAAAACCAGAGTCCTTGTTTCAGACCACGCAGGGGTCCTCAAACTACAGCCCGCGGGCCGCATGTGGCAGTGTGATTGTACTTGTTCCCATTTTGTTGTTTTACTTCAAAATAAGATATGTGCAGTGTGCATAGGAATTTGTTCACAGTTTGTTTGTTTTTAAACTATAGTCCAGCACTCCAACGGTCTGAGGGACAGTGAACTGGCCCCCTGTTTAAAAAGTTTGAGGACCCCTGGTACCCCATCCCAAGAGCCTGCTATAGTGGGAGTCATCAGCCACTCTGAGCTGTCGTTTGTGGTGGATAGTTTGGTGGATGCTGCCAAGAACCACCATGTCCCTAAATCAATGTGTTCTCACTCATCACCCTCCTTCATTTCCCTGAAAGACTTAACCCTCTTTATTCTGTGCTCATCATTTGGGGGAAAGTCTTTCTGAGCAAGGGCCTCAGCCCTTCTCTCGCTCTCCTCCCACCTTCATTCACGTCTGTTTCCCTCTGACTTTAGATTCTCTTCCTTTTCCCCGTCTTCATTGCATATTTACAATAGCCCCATCTCTTCTGCTCTCCTCTGGATTCTCTTGCTTGAAGAAATCATACTTTCTCCTCTGTTAACCTACTTTTTCTATGTTAAAATTCTCCAATCCATATCCACAGTGTAAATTTTTTTCCTAATCACATTACATCCAACTGTCCATTTATACTTATATAGAAATGTACATGTCCTGACATCACATCATTAGAACATGTTCAAAATTAAATTCACTATTTCCTTTCTTTTGTTCTCCATTTGTCAAGAAAAATCCAGGCTAAATCATCCCTCCAATTCTTTTCTCTTTCCTTTTTCCTTTTTCCTCTTTCTTTCTTTCTTTCTCTTTCTTTCTTTTTCTTTCTTTCTTTCTTTTTTTCTTTCTTTCTTTTTTTTTTTTTTGGTAGGGGATTAATATGAGGATAATCTCTCTCTATTTTTTCATTTTAGATTAATATGAGAGTACAGATGATTAGGTTATATTGTTTGCATTTGTTGGGTAGATTCCAAGTTGTTGGAGTTTTTTAATTTCAAAGTAATGTGGGGTATAACTTCTTAGGTTACATTGTTCTCACTTCCAGAGTAAAGTTCCATTTGGTGAAGAGCCCCTCACCCACGGGGCGTGTTATACACCCTCACAATGTGCCCCTCCTTCTGCCAACCATCCTCCCCCTCCCCCATCCTCCTCCCACCACCCTTTACACCTATACTAGACTATATTTGTTTTTATTGCTTATGAGTATATAAGGAATACATTGAATATTTAGTTTGGCAATCTTGTGATACTTTACTAAGAAAAATGTGTTTCAGCTCCATCCACATAAATATAAAAGATGTAAAGTCTCCATCTTTTTAATAGCTGAACAGTATTCTATGCTATACATATACCACAGTTTGTTGATCCATTCCAAGGTTGATGGGCTCTTAGCTGCCCCTTCCCTAGGGGGTGTGCCATATACCCTTACATTGTGCCTTTTAGGTGAGAGTACTCCAATCCCTCTTTCTCCTCCCCCCTCCTCCCTCCCTCTTCCTCTTCCTATCACTTGACTTGGTGTTTTTCTCTTGTGTGAGCATATATCTGTTCATCTACTGTTTTCATATTAATATAGAGTACATTGAATACTTTCTTTTCCATTCTTGTGATACTTTACCAAGTTGAACCCAGAATTTTGACTACTCTTTAACTACAGAATAGTGCAAAGATGAAACCAGCCTCATGGTGTTCTCCAACTCCATCCAGGTAATATAAAAGATGTAAAATCTCCATCTTTTTATGGCCGAATAATACTTCATGGTATACATACACCCCAGTTTATTAATCCATTCTTGTGTTGATGAGCATTTGGGTTGATCCACATCTTGGCAGTTGTGAGTTGAGCTGCAGTAACATTTTAATGCAAATGTCCTTATAGTAAAATAATGTTTTTTCTTCTGGGTAGATACCTAGTAATGGGATTGTAGGATCAAATGGAAGGTCTACTTTTAGTTCTTTGAGGATTCTCCATATTCTTTCCAAAGAGGCTGCATTAGTTTGCAGTCCCACCAACAGTGTAAAAGTGTTCCCTTCTCTCCACACTCTCGCCAGCATCTATAGCTTTGGGACTTTGTGACATGGACTATTCTCACTAAAGTTAGATGATATCTCAGGCTGGTTTTGATTTGCATTTCTCTGATGATTAGGAATGATGAAAGAAATGGAAGAACATACCATGCTCTTGGATGGGAAGAATAAACATTGTTGAAATGTTTAGGCAACCCAAAGCAATCTACAGATTTAATGCAATCTTCCTTAAAATACCAAGATCATACTTTGAAGAAAAATAGTTCTTCATTTTGTATGGAACCAGAAAAAAAACAAAACAAAACAAAACAAAACAAACAAAAAAAAAACAGTAGAACCAAGGCACTTCTTAGAAATAAAAACAAATCCAGAGGTATCATTCTACCAGACGCAGGTCACACTACACGTCCACAGTGATCAAAACAGCATGATATTGGCACAAAAATAGAGACACAGATGTATGGAACATGATACAAAGCTAGAGATGAAACCACACTCCAATCGCCATTTGATCGTCAACAAACCAAACAAAAGAATACACTGGGTAAAAGAATCCCTATTCCATAAATGGGAGAACTGGATAACCACATATACAAGACTGAAACTGGACCAGCATCTCTCACCACTTACAAAAATTGACTCATGATGGATAAAAGATTTAAATCTAAGACACAAAATGATAAAAATCCTAGAAGAAACTGTGAAAAAACCTCTTGATGACATCAGCCTGGGGAAAGATTTTCTGAGGAGCAACCCCCTGGCAATCGCAACAACTAAAAGAAATAAACGGGACTTAATTAAGCTGAAAAGCTTCTGCACAAGTCTGAATGCAACAATTAAAACAGACAGACACCCTTCAGAATAGGAAAAGATATTTGCATGTTACAAATCTTCAAAGGCTTGATAACTAGAATCGACAAGAGAACTCAAATTCATCAATAAAAAAAAATGAGCAAATAATCCCGGCTATCACTGGGCAAGGGATATGAATAGAATCTTCTCCAAAGAAGACAGATGAAGGGTCAAAAAACACAATTCTTTTACTTTCAACAACACTGTTCTTCTCTCAAGCCACTAGCCTCAAAACCTTTTGACATTTCTTTGCACTCTACTGTAGTTAAGAGGGAATCAGACTGCCGCGTTCAGATCTAAAATAGCCACTTCCTGATTTTATGGCCTAGGCAAGTTTGTTTATCCCCGCCATGCCTCAGTTACCTCCTTTGTAAAATGGGCATAATACCTACCTCATAAGAAAAGTACAAGAAGTAAAATTTCACTATATTACAAAGTATTTAGTACATGTTTGCCATATGCTAAGTATTTAATAAATAGTAGTTAACCAAGTAAACAAATTTAAAAAAGGTAATGTAGCAAGCGTACAGTTCACCTGTCAATGACAATTATGTCATAATGATATAAACACAAAATATAGACTTAACCAAAAATTATAAAATAACAACATTGGGAAATCGGGGAAGGGGACATATGTACACAGTTGAGAATGTGTGCACTTGTACCTATGTGGGGCTGTGATATTCTCTATCTGAGATAGATGATGTAAGAGCTAAATCATCAGCTGGAATAGCAAGCCAATATGTAATATCTACAACATAAAGACAAGAAGTAGCATAAGCAAATTATTGAGAAATATAAGGGTCAATGCTAAGAGAAAAACATTAAATTACAAAAAAAAAAGAAAACAACTAGAATTAGGAAGCAGGCTTTGGATGGGATACATCTGAGGGCTACTCTTTTTATTTCTTAAAAATCTTACAGCATTATTTGATTTAAAATACTACATCTGAGTATTACTCTGAAAAAAATAAAGCTTTAAAAAGTATTAGTAATTCATTAGGTCATGGGATGTGTGTTTAGAGATCATACTATATATCAATCCTAAGAAAATGTTGATATTTGAAGAAGGTATTATTTGTAAATTTTAATTTCTCACACCAACGTTTGTAGTCCAAGCTAAAAGTATAAAATGATTCAGAAAATGGTGAGGTAAATTCATGATAAATGTATACTCAGGACCTGAAAAGGGTGGGTGTGTCTGACAGCTTAGTCTTTTGAGGTATCACAAAAGGCAACTGTGATCTCTGAAAAACAGCCATTATGACTGTCAGGAACAGGAAACCAGGTTGCTTTACATCTATCAGCTATCATTGCCACCAACATACTTAGAATAGTATTTATGAAAACAAATTATTTGCAGACTATGTTAAATTTCACTAATTATAACTATAGCTTCAGCACAATAAAATATGCTCTAAATATGTGCTACTTAATAGAATTAGATGGGATTGTTATTCTTTCCTAAAAATTAAAATCAACAAAATTCGTAGTATATAATAAAGATAGGGAAATGAAAAACCTTCAATTAACAATTACCAGTAATTAATGGTTTAGAAGATGATTTGTTAAAATTGCCTAACCCCCCAATTTGATGGTTGGAGGACAAAAAGAGTCTTAATTTGAGAGTGCTTTGGGACTAATTTCTGCCTTAAGTTGTGATTTGTCCTAGCAGAGGTTTTGAACATCAGTCATATCTCATATCAGTCATAAGTATGAAAACCCACTCTGTGCTGGGAGCTCAGAATGAGTGCCTTTCTGAGGAAGATGAGGAACACTCAGATGCCAAGGGAGTGCTGTGCTGGTTGAAAAAGCCATTGTATCATCACAGAAGATGCTCAGAGTCCGCTCTCAAAGTGCATGCTGAATAGCTTTAGGAGGAAAAGCATAAGTTAATCATAACAGCTATTCTAACCTAAAGATGTGAATAAATAAAAATCATCTGAAGCAAGAAGAGAAAAGAAAAAAAGCAAGTGTTTGTATAATCAACACCTAGCACCTCCACAGGAGAGACAACAAGCTGTGTGGAATCCAAGGAGACGTCTTTTCACACTCAGGTTTCAAGAAATCCTGGTGAGCATATTTCCAGAGGATGCCATGAAAGAAGTTTGTTTTCTCAAACGTTTCTCTCCCCCCAGCCCCATCTAAGAAATTGGGTTTTGAAGATAAGAGAAAATTAAGAATCTTTTTACACATTGCCCTTTGCCTAAAGTCACACCATCTTGGTTCCTCATTCTTTCTATTTTCAGGGAAACAATATTAAAAGAATGACAAATATGCTTCTGTGATCCCACCATTAAAATCTGCATTTGTTTCCAACTTTGGCTCAGATCTAAAAGAAAAATTTCATTAACAAAGTAATATATTCATACTTAATTCTCCAACTTTGCTGCCCATTGAAATCATCTGGGGAGCTTTTAAAACAGCCTCTCCCGGGGCCAGGCTCACTGGCTCACTCTGAGGGAGAGGCTGGAGGATTCCTTGAGGCCAGGAGTTCAAGACCAGCCCAGTCAACATAGCAACGCCCCTATCTCTATAAAAATTTTTAAAAATTAGCTGAGCGTGGTGGCAGGTGCCTATAGTCCCAGCTACTTAGGAGGCTGAGGCAGGAGGATCATGTGACCCCAGAAGTTTGAGGTGGCAGTGAGCTATGATCATGCCACCACACTCTAACTGGGCATCAGAGAGTGACCCTGTCTCAAGAAAACAAACAAACAAACAAACAAACAATAAATAAATAAATAAATCCCCCCCTGGATTCTACCTCTAGAGATTCTGATGTGTGGCCCGGGCATCCAAACTTTCGCATACTCCCCAGATGAGTCTAACATGTAGCCCCTGTTGAGAAGTGCTGGTCTAGACAACCAGTGCTCTCAGCTCTACACAGTTGACATGATGTTTGCCATCCTCATAGATTGTATAATTCTTGAGCATAGTGAACTGATTTGGTTTTTCTCTCTACTACTTTGAAGAGTATTTGTTCTATTCTTTTCAGATGTGTCTAACAGAATAATGCTGCAAAAATCATTTAAGGAGTGCTAACTAACCCATCTATTTATCATCCCATCTCACTGGTTTTCCTGAGTGACAAACAAAAGAACTCTATTCTGTACCCACTACAGAATATTCTTCAACAGAACTCAATAATGAAAATCATAGACTGATCACCTGTTCTGGTTAAAGTTAGCGGGTGGTTTCCAAAGCTGGTCACTGGAATAAAGCGTTTTCTTTGTCGCACAAGTGGCAGGACTCTTTTAAGCCAGTAGTTGAATCCCTGAGGGAAGCTGTAGTGGGAGTATTTGAAGATTTGCTTCGTGTATTAAAGTTGGAATTTGCTGCTAAAGATGGTGGACCCAGATGTCCTCACCGAGGTTCCAGCAGCATTGAAGAGGTTAGCCAAGTATGTAATCAGGGGATTTTATGGCATTGAGCATGCCTTGGCCTTGGACATCTTGATTCTGAACCCCTGTGTGAAAGAAGATATGTGGGAGCTGCTCAAGTTTGATCGGAAGCAACTTCGATCAGTTTTGAATAATTTAAAGGGAGACAAGAATGAGAATAGAGACTGCTGCAGATGGGAAAACCACTCGCCATAACTACTATTTTATCAATTACCGTACTCTTAATGTGGTAAAATATAAATTGGGTCACATGAGAAGGAGGATTGAGACCGATGAGAGAGATTCCACCAACTGGGCCTCCTTCAAATGTCCTGTCTGTAGTAGTACTTTCACAGACTTAGAAGCTAATCAGCTCTTTGACCCCATAACAGGAACTTTCAGCTGTACTTTTTGCCATACAGAGGTAAGGAGGATGAATCAGCAATGCCCAAAAAAGATGGGCATTCATCTTTTTTCATTAAACCTTTTGGCAAGGTTTAATGAATAAATTGAGCCCATTTATGCATTGCTTTGGGAGACAGAGGATGTGAACTTGGCCTATGAAATACTTGAGCCAGAACCCACAGAAATCCCAGCCCTGAAACAGAGCAAGGACCATACAGCATATACTACGGGAGCTGCTGGCCTGGCAGGTGGGCGCCACCGGGAAGCATAGATCACCAAGGTCCCTCTTATGAGGACTTACACACTCAGAATGTTGTCATTAACATGGATGACCAAGAAGATCTTCATCAAGCCTCACTAAAGGGGAAATCTGCCAAAGAGAGGCTCATTTGGTTGAGAGAGAGCACTGTCCAAGGGGCATGTAGTTCTGAAGAGATGAAAGAAGGTGGCATAGATATGGATGCATTTCAGGAGCGTGAGGAAAGCTGTGCAGGGCCTGATGATAATGAGGAGGTCATGAGAGCACTGCTTATTCACGAAAAGAAGACTCTCTCTGCTGTGGCTGGTTCAGTGGGGGTGGCTGCTCCTGTGACCACCGCCAATGGCAGTGACTCAGAGAGTGAGACCAGTGAGTCAGATGATGATTCTCCACCCAGTCCTGCAGCTATGGCTGTACATCATCCAGAAGAGGAGGAGGAGGAGGAGGAGTTTGAAGAAGTAGCAGATGATCCCGTTGTCATGGTGGCTGGCCATCCATTCTCCTACAGTGAAGTAAGTCAATGGCCAGCGCTGGTAGCCCAGATGGCACCAGAAGAAAAGGAAGCATGCATAGTGATGGACAATGCATGTTTGAGAACCTCTTTGAGTGAGCTGTCTCTACTTGTTCCTCCTTTCTCTGATGCTCACCTTTGAAAGAAAATGTTTTAGTGGCTTTCTGCTCCTCTTGATGTGAAGCAACTTTCATTTTGTGCAAAGAATAATGGAGAAAAAGTTTGATTTTTTTGTCAGATAGTTTTCAGCAATGTAGGTTGGCTACAAGCATTCCCTTCCCTACTATTACTACAGGATTAATATTTTGCTATCTTTATTTAATTTTTTCCTTTACTTTTGAAGACACATTTTTCTCTCTTTTGAAATGAGTGAGAGAAATCCGTAAGTAAATTCTTCCTGTCTACCTGCAGAATAGGTTATCTACCTACTCCGATAGGTTACAATAATTTATTGGTCACATCCTTCTTTATCTGTTCTGACTAAGCATTCCAAACAATTCCTTATGTTGCTGCCAACCAAAGCAACTTTCCAACAGAAAAATTATTGATAAGGGGAAAAAAATTCTAAAACTTCTCCCAAATTTGAGTATTTGCTCAAAATTGAGTTTGGAGTCAATATGTAAGCAGAGGTTGGAGTATGTATGGAAGAAGGATGGACATGCCTGAGTCTCCTGATTAATATTTGAACCAGAATTTGTGTCTTTAAAATTGAACCAAGTGGTAGATTCTGTTGTTTTTGCTTAATCCTTTTTGGTTTGAACTTAGGGTAATAGAAAACAGAAAGTATGCTTGGTAAACCTTATGAAAAAAATGAGAAAAAAAAAGTCTATTTTTTTTTTTTATGTCTATTTTTTTATGAGATAAGATGTCTATATAAAGGATTGAAGAGCAGAAAGCATTGGGAACAGTGCCTTAGAACTACCTGAACTTGATCTGATTTGGATTTTTTTGTGTAGACCTCAGACGGGTCCCATTTCCGAACCCCTTCTTCTATAGACCCTTTGTCAGTGCTATAAATTGTTTAATGAAGCCATTCAGAATGATTGATTACTCTTCCTTGCCCTCCCCAACATCATGGAAGGCTTTCTCTGTTTCACTTTTTATTCCTGTCAGACATGGTATTGTTGAGTGCATCCTGTGTATTTTTGAGTATTGTGACCTCAAGGAACAGTTCATTTTGGATTCTGATATGTAACATGATATTATTCCCTAAGGCAGAACTTCAAAAATAAAGAACTTTCATACAAGGGTCTACTACAATTGTAATTTTTGTAATATTTTTTTCTTAAATTGTAATTTTATTTATCATTTCATATTACACATGTGAAGTTAAGATAGCATTTAGAGTATCTGAACCTTGTATGAAGTGATGTTTCATTTACCTGGGTTGTATTAATGACTGAATATTGACAATAAGTCTATTTTATACTGACTGATAAAAAAAATCATAATATGCATTTTGCATTTTGTTTCAGAAACTCAATCCTGTATGTCAAGGATTGCTCTTTCTTATTTTTTAGAGACAAGGCCTTACCCTGTCACCCAGAAGTGCAGTGGTATGACTGATCCTAGCTTATTGTAATCTTGAATTCCTGGGCTTGGGAAAACCTCCTGCCTCTTCCTCTCAAGTAGCTAGGACTATAGGTGCAGACCACTATGCCCAGCTAATTTTAGTTTTTTCAGACAGGGTCTCACTGTGTTACCCAGGCTGGCCTCAAACGTCTGGTCTTAAGCAATCCTCCCACCTTGACCTCTCAAAGCACTAGGATTATAGGTGTGAGCCACTTCATCCAGCAAAGGCTCACCCCAGTACTACCATGGTCAATTTATTCAGCAAAAAGTTTACAAATTACCAGTTAAGCTAAAGAAATGTCAGGGTCAGATATCTGGTGTATTTTCACTTAGTTTAGTATATCTAATAGTTCAGTATAATATTCAACAACCTAAAATTGGAAAGAAAAGGAAAAAGTTTAATAAATTCTCTTGCATGCTTATATTAAATTCTATAAATTGATATTTACCTTTAGAATTATTAATACAATGGCAAAGGATTATTTTAAGAGCTATGGGAGGTCACTGAAAGAGGACTGGGTAGAAAAATGCAAGTTCAGTTTTGGGCTGCTGAATTTGAAATATTTTTGAGACACGGAAGTAGAAGTTCTAGTTTAGTCAGTTGGCCATCCTGAGAGAAGAGGTAAGTGTACAAGTTTGTACAGAGATAAAATAACTACAGTGATGGGCAAGATAACAGGGCAGAGAATGAGAAGAGTGAGGAACTCCAACACAAACAGCTGTCCACAAAGTATCCAGCCACTTATGTCTCTGTTTTGTTCATAGTGAGGGCTACTTTTCAGACAGCCCTCATGTATAGTCAGATGCCAAGAATCTCAGCTAAAAGGGGGGAAATGCGGTAATATCCTTTATTTCAATGTTTATCTGCACCTCTAATTATTTCTTATATAAAACTAGCAGTGATGCTATTGGGTTTGCAATATCATAATATTATTATTACATTGTGATAATATATGTATTCTTTTTTGGAGACAAGGTCTGACTGTGTTGCCCTGACTGGCCTCCAACTTCTGGTCTTAAGCAATCCTCCCTCCTTGACCTCTCAAAGTGCTAGGATTATAGGCGTGAGCCACTGCGTCCAGCCAAGGATAATATATGTATTGTTACATACATTGACTTTTTATATGTAGTATGGCTCATCTGTATCACTCCATCTCTTCTGCCTAGTTTTGAAAAAGAATTTTTTTTTTTAATACTAGAGGGGGTGTCTTTACTAACAAAATCATACCTGTTAGAGAATTGGTTTCACTATT
Source organism: Loris lydekkerianus (assembly GCA_963574355.1). Lineage (NCBI taxonomy): Eukaryota > Metazoa > Chordata > Mammalia > Primates > Lorisidae > Loris > Loris lydekkerianus. The sequence continues at coordinate 38,771 of CAUYPK010030867.1, forward strand.
ACCATTAGAGCCAAGGTTCTTTTTCCCAGGACTTGCATTACCATCGTAGCCATCATGCTGCATATGAGACCATGTGTTGAAAAGCATTATTTTTCACTAAGTCTATTTGGTGAAAAAAAATTAAAAGCACTTGAAGTCTCCTGATCCATACTGACAGCTTCTCAGAAAGCTTCTATCAATTTTTCTTCCCTCCCACTAGCACTAAATATGATCTTTTTCATCTGATTGGTAAAAATATTATCCGATTTTCTGAGGTAACTGTATGAAATAATTTATATTATGGAAGTATAAATGGTGTTGCTACGTAAATGACACTAAGAGACTCTCAAATGCGTAATTGTGTTTAACCTGAGACCAGGTAGAAAACATAGTAAATAACCAATAAACTCTCTGAATTAAACTGAAATCAAAATATAGTCATTTGTTTTTAGGGTGCAAAAGTTTCTAAGAGCAAAAGGTTGCAGTATCTGCTTCCTCAGCTGTGGTGAGGAGGTTCCAAGATTGCTCAGCAGCCTAGTTCAGGCAGAGGCCCTTAGAGTCATTCTGCTGCCAGGAACTAACAGGGTAGAGCTCAGGGAGATGGGAACTTGATAATGATTTTTTATTGTCTTTTCTTTTTAGCTGGGAACCTCAAACTCATTTTATTAACATTTTAATACTACTTGGAAAATAGTAAATCAATGCCTAACATTTTTTTGGTTAACCATTAGTATAAATTCATATATAAACTTATTGATATACACCATTTTGTAGTTAGTTACTTCAAGAATGAAACATCATACTACTGAATGGAAGTATCACAAAGACTTTGGGTTCATTATCTTATCTTTTCTTTTTCTTTCCTTCCTTTTTTTTGAGACAGAGTCTCACTCTGGTGCTCCTGGCTACAGTGCCATGTCATCATAGCTCACAGCAACCTCAAACTCTTGGGTTGAAGAGATCCTCTTGCCTCAGCTTCTTAGTAGCTGGGACTTTAGGAGTCCACCACCACATCTGGCTAGTTTTCCTATTTTTTAGTAGAGACAGGGGTGGGATGTGGGTCTCATTCTTGCTCAGGCTGGTCTTGAACTTCTGAGCTCAAGCAATCCACCAGCTTCGGCCTCTCAGAGTGCTAAGATTACAAGGGCTTTCCACTATGTTGTCTTAATGTGACTAGATCAGTGTTCATTCCAGCTGATACCTTCCTGATACTAATGCACATAATTACTTTTCTTTAAAAAGAATTGCAATGTTCCAATATATAAACTAAAACACTATTTTTTACATATACAGGTTTTTGTTTGTTTGTTTGTTTTTTATTGTTGGGGGTTCATTGAGGATACAATAAGCCAGGTTATACTGATTGCATTTGTTAGGTAAAGTCCCTCTTGCAATCGTGTCTTGCCCCCAAAAGGTGTGGCACACACCAAGGCCCCACTCCCTCCCTCCTTCCCTCTCTCTGCTCTTCCTTTCCCCACCCCTCCCTCCTTCTCTCTCTATCTCCCCTTCCCCCACCCCCACCGTGACCTTAATTGTCATTAGTTGTCCTCATACCAAAATTGAGTACATAAGATTCATGCTTCTCCATTCTTGTGATGCTTTACTAAGAATAATGTCTTCCACTTCCATCCAGGTTAATACAAAGGCTGTAAAGTCTCCATTTTTTTAATGGCTAAATAGTATTCCATGGTGTACATATACCACAGCTTGTTAATCCATTCCTGGGTTGGTGGGCATTTAGGCTGTTTCCACATTTTGGCGATTGTAAATTGAGCTGCAGTAAATAGTCTAGTACAAGTGTCCTTATGATAAAAGGATTTTTTTCCTTCTGGGTAGATGTCCAGTAATGGGATTGCATGATCAAATGGGAGGTCTAGCTTGAGTGCTTTGAGGTTTCTCCATACTTCCTTCCAGAAGGTTGTACTAGTTTGCAGTTCCACCAGCAGTGTGAAAGTGTTCCCTTCTCTCCACATCCACACCAGCATCTGCAGTTTTGAGATTTTGTGATGTGGGCCATTCTCGCTGGGGTTAGATGGTATCTCAGGGTGGCTTTGATTTGCATTTCTCTAATAGATAGGGATGATGAACATTTTTTCATATATTTGTTAGCCATTCGTCTGTCTTCTTTAGAGAAGGTTCTATTCATGTCTCTTGCCCATTGATATATGGGATTGTTGGCTTTTTTCATGTGGATTGATTTGAGTTCTCTATAGATCCTAGTTATCAAGCTTTTGTCTGATTCAAAATATGCAAATATCCTTTCCC
>CAUYPK010030871.1:0-44350 GCA_963574355.1 Loris lydekkerianus
CTAGAGGCCTAGTCTGTAGGTGATAAAGCTTGCTAACACCCCTGCTGGGTCTGTAAACATGCTGAAGATGACAATGGCCACAGAGGAAGCTATGGCAAGGCCTGGCAAGAAAAATTAACCAGGCCATCCCCTGCCCAGTCAGCAGTCAAAACAAATACCCATTGTGGGGATCTGTATTATGGCCAGGACAGAGATCAGCTCGAGCCCTGAGATAGGGGCAGGAGAGCTTGTTCCCCCTTATCACAGAAGAAGGTACCTCTGGGTGGAGATCAGAGGAGAATTTTTCTGCTCTACTGATTTTTCAGAGGAGCCTTACACTGTCAGTGTGTCTGTTCCACAGAGAACTATAGGGATTAAACCTCCCCCAGGGAATTTCTGTGTGTGACCACAGACTGGAGGTTGCCCCCACACAAGGCTCACGTTTTGGATTTCTTAAGGCTGCTCATTTATAACCTTTAAAGTTAATGGTTATAAATAGAATAAAAACTAACATGCTGACTCAGAGACACTGCTGACATTTTTGTTCCCTTCCTCAGCTTACCCTCTGGGCTAAATGAGATAATAGCCTTCAATAAAAGCTGAGTGGAACAAACACTCAGGGCCATTTTTTAGAATCCCACAAGTTAGCGGTGGTCCCCTGTGTTTCCCACCATTGAAAACGCTGTTCTGCATGTCCTGTCTCTTTTTCTCTCACTGCTTTTAACTTTACTTTTCTTCAGTCCATTGCCTCCGGTTTCACAGGTCTTAAAGGACCCTGCCCCTGGGGTGGGACCCTGGCGATTTCTACTGAGATTTGGAACTTACCTGTCTTGAGTTAGCAGTTGAAGATGAGAACCTGGATAAAATCACCTATAATGGAAAAGTATAGAAAGCAGAGATTGGAATCTAGTGACCACAAGTATATATAGAAGTAGTGAAAAAAGAAGAGTTTTTCAAGTGGCCAATCTGTGACATTAGACGAGGAGGGAGTGTGGAGTTTAGCACTACTGAAGAATATAATGAATTTAGGATTTGCTAAAGACCTGAAAGATAGGTAGAGTCTGTGGCGTAGTAGTTAATAGCAATATGAGTGGGGTATTGTGTGTTGTTTTACTTATTTCTCATAGCCATCCTACTGTTACCCCTATTTTCAGGTCAGACAACTTAGGCACAGAGTTTCAGTAACTTAGTTTATAGCTGTAGGATAGTAGATCCAGGATTTGAACTCATGCAATCTAGCTCTTAAGTGTTTGCTCTTAATCACCATGCTACATGCCTTCAAAAGAAATTGAGGGAGATTCTCACTTAGCTAGTTTGGGTAGAATATGTTACTAAAATGATTACAGTAATGGAGGACAGATTTATTTTTATTTTTATTTTTTGAAACTGAGTCTCACTATATCATGCTCGGTAGAGTGCCGTGGTGTCACAGCTCATAGCAACCTCAAACTCTTGGGCTTCAGCGTTTCTCTGGCCTCAGCCTCCCGAGTAGCTGGGACTACAGGCACCTGTAACAACGCGCAGCTATTTTTTTGTTGTTGTTGTAGTAGTTGTCATTGTTGTTTAGCAGGCTCGGGCTGGGTTTGAACCCCCCAACCTTCAGGTATGTGGCCTCCACTCTAACCACTGAGCTATGGGTGCTGAGCCAAGGACAGATGTTTTTAAATTTTAGTTGTAATTGTGGTAAAATGTATATAAAACATAAATTTACTAGCTTAACCATTTTTAAGTGTGTAATTCAACAGTGTCAAGTATATTGTTGTTATTGTGCAGCAATTCTCCATAAGTCTTTTAGTCTTGAAAACTGAACCTCCATACCCATTAAATAGCTACTGTTTATTTCCCTCTCCCCTAGCTTCTGGCAACCATCATCGAATGTAAAAGTGGAGTTCAGTTTTTTGTTTTTTAGACACTCATGCTTTGTCTATATGAATTTGACTACTCTGGATATCTCATAAAAGTGCATCATGCAGTAATTAATTACCTTTTTGGGACTGGCTTATTTCACTTAGCTTAATATCCTCAGGATGCGTTCATATTGCAGTGTGTGCCAGAATTTTCCTTTCTTTTTATGGATAGGAGATTTTTATTTATAAGAAAAAATATTTATAGCCTTTTCATGTTAAGGAGGATGTTATTTTCATATTAGTTTTGAAAAAAATAATTATATTGGAGGTGGTGACCCTTTATAGCTGTGGCCCCCAACTCCTGGGCTGTGGCCTGTTAGGAATTGGTCACTCAGCATCACTGTCTGAGCACCACCTTCTGTCATATCCCCCACTTCCCCCCTCTTGGAAAATTTGTCTTACATGAAATTAGTCCCTTGTACTAACATGGTGGGGCCCACTGCTCTGTAATGATACCACGTTAGCATAATTATCTGAATGTTCTGGATAAAAGAATTTTAACAGGAAAATATTTACTAAAAACCTATGAAACCATTTTTTTTCCCCCTGAGACAGAGTCTCACTCTGTCACTCTGGATGGAGTGCTATGGCATCATTTTAGCTTACAGCAACCTCAAACTCTTGGGCTCAAGTGATCCGCTTGTCTCAGCCTCCTGAGAAGCTGAGACTACAGGTACCCACCATGATGTCTGCCTAGTTTTTCTATTTTTAGTAGAGAAGGGGTCTCACTCCTAGGCTGGTCTTGAACTTTTGAGCTCAAACAATCCACCTGCCTCGGCCTCTCAAGAGTTCTAGAATTACAGGTGTGAGGCACTATGCCTGGCCTTACACAAGATTTAAAAACACATAATACCTTTTTAATTTTTAATTTTTCTTATCTGTTTAAGAACAACTGTGGTATACTTTTGCCCTATAGTGACATTGTGATTCATGGGATTTATAGATTTATTTCATTTCATTTTATTATTATTATTATTATTTTTATTATTTTTATTTTTTAGAGTGTCTCACTTTGTTACCCCCAGTAGAGTGCTGTGACATCATAGCTCACAGCAACCTCAAACTCTTGGGCTTAACTGATTCTCTTGCCTCAGCCTCCCAAGTAGTGGGGACTACAGGTGCTTGCCACAATTCCTAGCTAGAGACGATGTCTTGCTCTGGCTTAGGCTGGTCTCAAACCTGTGAGCTCAGGCAATCCACCCGGCTTGGCCTCCTAGAGTGCTGGGATTGACAGGTGTGAGCCTGTTAAAATACAATCTTTGTAATACCCATAAGGATGCCTGAGGTCGTTGACATATAGTTACTAAGTTTTGTTATAGAAGCTAGCGTGTTTGGCACTCATATGGGAAGCATCTCATTTAGCTGGTGAAGGAATCTAAGAATGCCTTACATCTCTAGTTTAGGTCTGTGGTCAGTCTTTTTCCACTTTGAATATAAAAGTGGAGTTCAGACTAGCTCCTCAGCTCAGTAATTTTGAACTTTAGGAAGTTACTTCAGTTTTCTAACCTTGAATTTCCCTCTTTGTAGAATGAGAATATTAATATAGTCCATAGGTGACCACCTACCTACACTGATCACCTACGTAAATTCCACCATGTGTACATATCAGTACAGTAGTCCTGGTTCTCTGTGCCAGCCTCCTCTGTGTGTTGGCCAGTGTGTTATGTTACTTGAGTGGTCAACTAACAGAGGTTCTACTGTACTTCCTATACCATAGGGTTTTTTTGAGAATTAAATGAGGTAATGTGAATAAAGTGCTTAGCATAGTGACTGGCATGGAGTCTAAGTGCTCAGTGAATGTTAGCTGTGATCATTATTCTTATTACTGTTTTCATATTATCATATACTTGTGTTTGACCAGTCCCAAATGGTCTATGGTGGTGGGAAATCTATTTTATTCCTTGTTTCTATAGTGGTTATTTGCTTTAGCTTAATTAGGTTTAGGAAATATTAATCTGTGCCTGGTGCCTCTGGATTCAAACATGATTACTATATAATTCTTACCTTCAAGGATCTTTTACTTCGGTGTTTAAAATGAAATAGTTTTAACTATAGTGACTTTTTAAAAAGGTGTATCTTCTAAAATGTCAAGTTTTGATAAAAAAAAGTCCAGTTGAGAATGTGGTTTCAACATTTTAAGGCCATCTTAGAACTTTTGTAAAACATTCTTTGATTTGTGGATCTTGTTTGTTTATTCTAGCCAGCACCCAACCAAGTCACTTTTCATCTGCCGCTACATCGTTACTATGCTATGTTTTTGAGTAAGGTGAGGCTGTCTTTAAATAATTCTGTTCTGTGTTTTTTTTTTTTTGTTTTTTTTTTTTAAGTTTTGGGAAATGAGCATTGAATTAGTAACTTCTTTTATCATAATTTTTAGGCTGTGAAATGTCAAGAATTAGATTTGGATTCTGTTTTACCAGATCAAGAAATGTTAATGAAACTAATGATTCACCCACTCCAAATTCAAGTATGTATTCAGGCTTTTAAAAAGTATTTTTTTTTTTTAAAGGTTTGAATTGAATTATTGATTAAATGAGTCTTCCTTTGTTTTTTATCATTGTTATTTTAGTCAAATATTTTTTCTTTTTTAGAATATAAAAGTATAAATTTATTTTATGTAAGAGAGAGGGGAGAGAGTAGGATAAGAGATAAGAAAGAGAGAGAAAAGAGAGCAGAGAGGAAGGAGTGAGAGAAAGGAAGATAGGGGCTAAAATGTTTGAAAGCCCCCTTTTATAAAAAAATTGAGTTCTCATATTTTTATCAGATTACATACATTTAGCGTTTTTTTTTTTTTTTGTTATATGGGAGTTTTAACATGCTGTAACACTGTTTTGAGAGTCAGGAGACCCAACAGATTTTGGACTTGGTACTACTATTTTATTTTCCACATGGCTTAGAGTGATTCACCTTCTGGATTCTCAGTTTTCTCATCTATAAAGTGAGAGGAGAAAGAAGAGAGAAGAATTAGGTTGTATGAGCACTGTGATTTCTTTTAGTTCTGACACTATAATTTTGTAGACCAACCTTTTATGTACATAAGAGGGACATGAACTTCAATTTGTTTTTAATAGCAATTATAGATTTGTTAAGTACTATTGGTCTTTAACTTTGGGGGTTAGGAACAAGTAAGAGATAAAGTTATAACTACTTAGTTTTAGTTGATAGTATATATAAATACATGGAAATTAAAATACTAATATAGTAAGAAAACTTACTCTACACCCAGCCTTTTTTACTTCCAGTTATTTAGAAAATGAGCTTAGATTGAAGATTGATTAGGGTAAATTAAACATGTGGATTGTATTCATTGACCTTGAACGATTATCTTTATTTTGTGCTTATTTCAGTATGTTTCTTTAAATATATGTAGGTTAGGATTTCTTTATTGTTTGTGTGTTTCTTGCTTTTTCTTGAGGGATAAATAGAGTGAAACATAAGCATTGATTTCTCATGAAAGGTTCAGTAAAAATTATTACAATGTATCCAATGTATCATGGAAAACTAACTCATGTATAAACTCTAAAAAAAAGTGGCTATAAAAAATAGCATAATCATTATTTAAAAAATGTAAAAGTATATATTTGGACTAAATATCTTTAACATTGGACAGAATGTTAGGCTGTCATACTATGATTAAGCCATAAAATATTTTGAAATAGTTGTTTAGTATAGTACAATTTTATAAAGATTGAATTTAAATGATTTATTATTTGTTCACTTATTTTTCATTTTATTAGGCAAGTCTTGCTGAAATCCACAGCAATATGTGGGTAAGAAATGGTCTGCAAATCAAAGGACAAGCCATGACCTATGTACAATCTCATTTCTGTAATTCCATGATCGATCCTGATATTTACCTGTTGCAGGTAACCCAACATGATAATGCAAATGTTGTATTTTAGCAGTGTCTGCTATTTGTACCCATGGGATTTTAACTTGTGGAAGTAACTGATTGATGACATGGAAAGGCCAGTGCCATTGAAAGAATTCATTATTTAATCTCCAAGAGAAGAGGGATGTGCTATACCACATAGGGCCACAAGGGAAGCCCTAGGGCAGTGGTCCTCAACCTTCCTAATGCTGCAGCCCTTTAATACAGTTCCTGTGGGTTGCGACCCACAGATTGAGAACTGCTGCCCTAGGGTTTTAGTCAGGAAGAAAGGAATGAGGGGTGAGTCTATGTGGGTCTTTTTTTGATTTCTGCAGGAAAGGCAGGGCAAGGCAGAATTGGCTAGCTGGATAATTCTGGCAGGTTTTGTGGCTTAGGGGTTATACCTCACTTTATGATAGTTGGCCCTGGGTTATTTTAGGGCAGGAGAAATACTGGGTTTATGTGTGAGAATTAGATAAACATGGTGGTTGGCTTGCACAAGTGGCCTGTTCTCAAGTAAGTTGTTTACTATGTTTAGGAATCAGCTGGCTCTGAGAAGGACAGTCTCTCATGGGGTCCTTATGATTGCCCCCAAGATGTCAAAGCATCGTATGATATAGAAAATAAAGAACATTATTAATAGAAGAATAAGTAAAACTGAATATTGAAGCATTTTCTTTTCTTTCAAAGGTTTGTGCTTCTAGACTTGACCCAGATTATTTTATTTCATCTGTTTTTGAAAGGTAAGCATAATTTTGTTAAGACTGGTATTAGAAAGTGTTTGAGATTTAAATTGATTTTGTTTTAACTTCTAAAAATATGTCTCAAATATTTCTTCTTACAGATTTAAGGTAGTGGATTTGTTGACAATGGCATCACAACATCAAAATACAGTGCTTGATGCAGAGCATGAGAGATCTATGTTAGAAGGCGCTCTCACTTTTCTTGTGATTCTTTTGAGTCTTCGTTTACATTTAGGTAAAACCCACTGATACTAATACTTAGGTATTAACTGTACTTCTTCCTTTCCTTTGCTCTCTCTGGTGGTATTAACTGGCTTATTGATAAAAAGAAAGGAGGTGTATATATTTAAACATTGTTTTAAACTCTTAATACATTATACAATTGATATGCCTTTTAGAATATCCTTTAACAAGTACTTTGCTTAAGGGAACGGCAAACAGCAAGGTATATGTTATTAAGTATGTAATGTCCAATTTCTGTAAACATTTAGTTTGACAGTTGATATCTCTGACATTTCTCCTTACACTTCTTTTATTGTGAAGGTACATAGTGTGATTATCTTACAAAATTTTTTTAGAGCAATTTTTGTGAAACCATGGATAAGTTAAAATGTTTACATTACTTTCAAATATCTGTTCAGCTCCGTGCCATAGCACAGTGATTATGATGCCAGCCACATACACCGAGGCTGGCGGGTTTGAACCCAGCCTGGGCCTGCTAAACAACAATGACAACTGCAACAAAAAATAGCCAGGCGTTGTGGCGGGCATCTGTAGTCCTAGCTACTTGGGAGGCTGAGGCAAGAGAATCGCTTAAGCCCAAGAGTTTGAGGCTTCTTTGAGCTGTGATGCCACGGCACTCTACTGAAGGCGACATAGTGAGATTCTGGTTCAAAAAAAAAAAGAAAAAAATCTGTTCTGTCGTGGAACCAGTGCAATGTAGATAGCTTGAAATATCAACAAATTATTTGGGAAGGATTTGACTAATGAACACACAGTACATCTATGGTTTGAGAAGTTTCCTTCTGGTGATTTTAATCTTGAAAATGAGCTGTGCAGTTGACGTGAGACTAGTGTGTATTATGATGAGCTGAAAGCTGTCGTGGTAGCAAATCCATCTCAATTTATGCCTGAATTAGCAGCAAGGCTTGATGTTAACTATTTCAACAATATTGGACTATTTGAAACAAATCAGCAAGATAAAAAAGCTGGATAGATGGGTTACACATGAATTAAATCAGTGTTTGAAGAGACATTGTCTTGAAGCTTGCCTTTATTTGCTATAATAAAGGTGAGCCATTTCTATACCATGTTATTATTACATGTTACGAAAAACGGCCTGTAATCCTTGTACTCTGGAAGGCCAAGGCTGGTGGATTGCATGATCTCAGGAGTTTGAGACTAGCCTAAGCATGAGCAAGACCTCATCTCTAAAAACTAGCCAGGCGTTGTGGCAGGCTCCTTTAGTCCCAGCTACTCGGGAGGATCGCTTGAACCCATGGCACTCTATCCTGGGGTAACTGAGTGAGACTCTATTTCAGAAAGAAAAACAAACAAACAAACAAAAAAAACAAAAAAATGGATTCCTTTTAATAATCACAAGTGTTTGCCACAATGGTTGGATAAAGATAAAGTGCTAAAAAACACAGTCCAAAACCGAATATTCATAAGAAAAAGCTAAATGGTATTTGTTTGATGGTTGAGTGCTAGTATTATCCACTACAGCTTCATGAAACCTGGTCAGTTGATTATAGCAGGTATCTGCTGTAATCAGTTGGATGAAATGAGGATGCATGTGAGTAAGCAGGTAAGAGTGGTTCACTAGAGACAGGCCAATCTTCTTGGAAAAAAAAAAAAGTCAATATCACATGTTGCACAAACAGTGATATTCAAACTACAGAAGTTGGATCTAGAAACTCTGTTATCCACTATATTCACTAGACCTTGCACCAACTGGTCACTACTTCTTTTAGGTTTTGGACTACTTCTTGCAAGGAAAATTACAATTCTCAACTAGCTGTGGAATATGTCTTTTGCATTTCATCAACACTCACTCTCTAGGCTTCTTTGCTGTTGGCATAAACAAGCTACTGTTCAGATGGCAAAACGGTCAGATGTCTCGATAGTTTAGGCACATACTTTGATTAATTATATTGCTTCTTGTTTGAGATACAATAAGCTAAACTTTTGATTTGAAATCGGACATTTCATATTTAATAACCTGCAGTTATATTTGAGGTATTGCTCCTTTACTTTTTAATTTGAAGCATCTCATATTTGGTAAAACAGCTTAATAAAATATGTGGTAAGTTGTTTCTTTATAATTTATGTATATACTCAGATTTATTAATTGTGTTTTTAATAATTTTAGGAATGTCTGATGATGAGATTCTCAGGGCAGAGATGGTTGCTCAGCTGTGTATGAATGACAGGACACACAGTTCATTGCTGGACCTCATATCCTTTTATTAAGTTTAACTTTCTGTTACTTTCAGGATCTAAAGTAATGATTCTTTATGAATTAAGGGTATATCAATTTTTTTGATTAAAAATGTTTTTGAAGTTTAAAAATAATAAAAAAAGAACTCCCAATTGTTTGCAATAGTGTATGTTCAGAGCTGGTAATAGGTTTTTTACCTCCTATTATTTCTTGGGTGTTCTCCGTAGACTTCAAGGTAGACCTCAGGACCAATGGCTTTGGGCACCCTAAGTTCTAACCTTCTAGGACAGCATTAGTGAAAGGAAGCTGTACTTTTTGTAAAAGGCAGCTAGCTAGGTTTACCTTATCTTTGTAGCCAAGCTGGGATTCATGGTTCACAATTGTTATTAACAGGTAAACGCTCTGTGGCATTATTGTTAGAATGCAATTTTAAAGAATTCCCAAGTTTATAAATTACTGTCTCCAAACTGGGGACTTTAGTTCTTCGTATAGGACAGTGTACAGTGGGAACCTTATTTTTAGTTACTGAAATTTTAGGCAACGATTATCATGGTGTTTATTTTTTGTGTTTCATTTTATTTTTTATTTTTTTATTAAATCATAGCCGTGCACATTAATGTAATCATGGGGCACCATGCACTGGTTTTATATACAATTTGAAATATTTTCAACAAACTGGTTAACGTAGCCTTCCTGGCATTTTCTTAGTTATTATGTTAAGACAGTTATATTCTACATTAGTTTTTTTTTTTTTTTAATAGACAAGGGCTCACTGTGTTGCCTAAGCCAGCCTCAAACGTCTAGGCTCAAGTGATCCTCCCTTTTTAGCCTCCTGAGTAGTTGGAACTATTGGTGTGTTCCAGTGCCCTCAACTCTTACTGTCTTATGTTGTGATGAAAATATATGACTAAATTCAGTATGTATATCTTATGACTGTGCTCGGAAGAAACGGCTGAAATTCTGGGTTTTGTGAAACAACTTCTATTAGAATGCCTGTTTGACAACCGTGAAGATTTTTATAAGCAGTATCAATTTGATATTGTCTGATGGTTTCCTCATTATAGACTGTGTATCATTGATGTTATACAGCAGACACATTTTGTCCCTTAAATGTGGAAACAAATGGGAGAGAGAGAATCTTTGTGGTTTGCTGCTTTCCTTCTTTGCTCAAACTTGCTTAGTATCTTTTTCTTTGGGGATATACTAATCTTTTTTCTCTTTCTTTCTTTCTTTCTTTCTTTCTTTCTTTCTTTCTTTTTTTTAAGAGGTGGGGTCTTGCTCTGTTGCCCAGGCAGGAGTGCAATGACATGATCATTACTGCAGCCATAAGATCCTGGTCTCAAGTGATCCTCCTGCCTTAGCCTGCTAAGTAGCTGGGAACACAGGCATGTGCCACTACACTCAGATAATTAAAAAATTATTTTTTATAGAGATGGGGATCTCACTATGTTGCCCAGGCTGGTTTTAAGCTCCTGGCCTCAAGTGATCCTCCCACTTTGGCCTCCCAAAGTGTTGGTATTACAGGTGTGAACCCCTGCATCTGATGTCTTTGGGGATTTAATTTTGTGTTTTTTAAAAAATATTTGCTTATAAAAATCATGGCTAATTTTTAGCATATTTTTTTTAAAATGAAAGGTATAACATTTACAAAAATGATGAAAATGAAGATCAATTAAAAAACTTTTTCCCCTCATTTTCTGAAATTTGATGAATTTGTTTTAGAAATATGCTTAGGAGCTACTAAAGTATACAATTAGTAGGTTCCTAGATTATAAAATTTTAAAGAATCACAATTAAAAGTTATTATCAAAAAATACACTACTGGGACCTGATCAAACTAAAAAACTTCTGCACAGCCAAGAACATAGTAAATAAAGCAAGCAGACAGCCCTCAGAATGGGAGAAAATATTTGCAGGTTATACCTCCGATAAAGGTTTAATAAGCAGAATCTGCAGAGAACTCAAACATATTAGCAAGAGAAGAACAAGTGATCCTATTTTAGGGTGGGCAAAGCACTTTAAGAAAAACTTCTCTACAGAAGACGGACGCATGATCTACAGACACATGAAAAAAAGCTCATCATCCTTAATCATCAGAGAAATGCAAATCAAAACTACTTTGAGATATCACCTAACCCCAGCAGGAGTAGCCCACATAAGAAAATCCCAAAACCAGAGATGTTGGTGTGGATGTGGAGAAAAGGGCACACTTCTACACTGCTGGTGGGAATGCACACTAATACATTCCTTTTGGAAGGATGGTTGGAGAATACTTAGAGATCTAAAAATAGACCTGCCATTTGATCTTATAATTCCTTTACTAGGTTTATACCCAGAAGACAAAAAAAATCACAATATAACAAAGACATCAGTACCAGAATGTTTATTGCAGCCCAATTCATAATTGCTAAGTCATGTAAGAAGCCCAAATGCCCACTGACCCACGAATGGACTAGCAAATTGTGGTATATGTATACCGTGTATTATTATGTAGCCTTAAAGAAAGATGGAGACTTTACCTCTTTCATGTTTACATGGATGGAGCTGGAACATATTCTTCTTAGCAAAGTATCTCAACAATGGAAGAAAAAGTATCCAATGTACTCAGCCCTACTATGAAGCTCATTTATAGCTTTCATAAGAAGGCTATAACCCAACTATAGCAGAAGACTATGGGGAAAGGGCCAAGGAAGGGGAAGGGAGCGGGGAGGTTAGGGTGGAGAGAGGTTAATGGGTAGGGCCACATCTACGGTGCATCTTAGAATGGGCACAGGGGAAACCTACTAAATGCAGAATACAAATGTCTACATACAGTAACTAAGAAAATGCCATGAAGGCTACGTTGAATAGTTTGAGGAGAATATTTCAGATTGTATATGAAACCAGCACATTGTACCCCTTGATTACACTAATGTACACAGCTATGATTTAACAATAAAAAAAGAGAGATTAGAGATAAAGTATTCTAATGTTTTCTGTAGGAGACAACTGGACATTAATATATGATATATCAACAAGTGTAAGAAATGAGATACAAAATTTAACAAAGGGAGATAAAATGAGTATGATCAACAGGGGGAGCTTAAATGGGATTCAAAACAATGTATATGGACAGGCAAAAAAAAAAAAAAAAAGTAGTAGCAGACTGTTTTAGTTCATGTCTCTTTTACATATTTATACAGATATGAAAATTTCTAAAAATATCTTTCTAGGGCGCCACCTGTAACTTAGTGGGTAGGCCGCTGGCCACACACACCCAGGCTGGCAGGTTCAAGCCTGGCCCAGGCCAGCTAAGCAGCAATGACAACTGCAAGAAAAAAATAGCCAGGCATTTTAGTAGGTGCCTATAGTCCCAGCTGCTTGGGAGGCTGAGGCAAGAGAATTGCTTTAGCCCAAGAGTTGGAGGTTGCTGTGAGCTGTGACACTAAACCACTCTACTGAGAGCGACATCATGAGACTCTGTCTCAAAAAAAAAATCCTTCTAGGAGACTTTTAACTGTTATAAGTTCTAAAAGTTTTACAGTATGACTGGATTAAAAAGTCTAATACTATGTACACTTGCCCTGGAAAATTGTACACATTTCACAGAACTACTAGTGGAAATGGGCAAAAAATATTTGGCCACAAATAAGAAAATTGAGCAATATTTTAATCTGTTTGCAAAATTCAAATATGGAAAACTTCGAGACATTAGGAACTATGTAACAATACACTTTCAAAAAGTTTCCATGAACTTCTGTAAAATGCTTCCCAATTTTCAGAGAAAATACATTAATGAATAAGTGGTTTGATAAGTCTTCACTTCCTAAAATATGAAATTCTTATTGAAGCAGGACAAAAAGCTATTTCCATCAAAAAACAAAGTCCTCCTATGGTGCACCTTACGAGGGTACAGGTAAGATTTATTAAGTGTAGAATATAAATGTCTTAACACAATAACTAAGAAAATGCTGTGAAGGCTATGTTAACCAGATTGATGAAAATATTTGATGTATTTCTTCTTTTTCTATTGTCTATAAGATTCAGCATGATCTGTTTTTTTAAATTATCTTTTACTTTTATTAATATTAGTTGTCAATTTTTTGTTACTTAAAGAAATAATAAGCTAATTGATGATTCTATACTGAATCTCAAAGTCAAAGCATTCTATAATAGACATACTCTTATTTGACAATGTGTTACTTTCTTTGCATTATTATTATCGCTTAATATTTTGATGTAGCAATTGTCTGATTCCTTTCTGAATGTGTTTATGTTCGTTTGTTATGAGGTTTTTGTTTCTAGTCCTTATCTTAAACATTGTTACTGTTATTAAATTTCAAGTCTTTTTAATTTTGTGAAGGCAAAAAATGGAAACCTAATTAATACATGTATATGTAAAAATTAAAAAAAAGAAAAAGAAAATATTTCAAATTGTATATAAAACCAGCACATAGTACCTCCATGATTACATTAATGTGCGCAGGTATGATTTAATAATAATAAAAATAAAAGTTCTTAGGGTCATATTTAGAGTCTTTTTCCTTAAAGCCAGATGCATTTTTTTTTTTTTTTTAAAAGAGACAAAGAGTCTCACTTTGCCCTTGGTAAAGTGCCATGGCGTCATAGCTCACAGCAACCTCCAGCTCTTGGGCTTAGGTGATTCTCTTCCCTCAGCCTCCCAAGTAGCTGGGACTACAGGCACCCACCACAACACCCAGCTATTTTTTTGTTGCAGTTTGGCTAGGGCCGAGTTCGAACCTGCCACCCTCAGTATATGGGGCAGGCGCCCTACTCACTGAGCCACAGGCGCCGCCCCAGATGCATTCTTTCTCTCTTTCAAATACTCTTATCCTTATCCAAAGTTGTTTTGTGACAACTGGCAAGAATACGACAATACTCTCACTAAAAGAATTCTTAAGCAAACACAATTTAATTAAAAAGTGAAAAGACAAAAAAAGAAGGAAAACATAAATATCTTTAATTTGATCTGCTACTGACAAGGGAAATACATTGATGATAATCTAAAGTTAATTCCAATCAAATCAAGTCAGATTGTAGATGATTGTTTTAATCATTTTTGTAACTTTGGTGTCATGCAAAGTATCAGGCATTCAGTAAGACTTCAAAAATACTATCAACAAGCTAAGCGTTGAAAGCATTTGTCAGACATAAACTTACTGTGTAGCTCAAAATAAAACTTGTTCTTGGAACAGACAGGACAGTCATCTCAATTGTTTAAAAAAAAAAACTGTTTTGATAACTTATTTCATGGGAAAAAATGGCACCTGCCACTAATAGCACATAGCTAATTAGAAAAATGAATTAAGTCAAGAAGAAAATACCCCCCCCCAAAAAAGAACAAAATATCTTCTACATGTACATATACTCACTTAGATTCATACTTTGAATAAATTTAAGAAGATACCAGGGACCCTGAGAAAGAAAGATTTCTAGGACTAAAAGAAATGACTACACATCAGTTCAGGTCCTAAAGTGCAGGCTGGAAGATGGGGATAAAAAGAGAATATTTGAACATCTACCACTGTCAAATACTATGCTCACTAATTTATTTGTTAACCTTGGTTAACAAATTATTCATGAAGTCAATTTCCCAACTAATTCATGAAGTAAATATCCCCATTTTTGTAGGAAGGCAATATAACAAATCAGTTTAGAACTAGGCACTAAAGATGGATTGCCTGACTTCAACTCCTAGTACTACCACTACTTGTGTCCCCTTGAGCAAACTTAACCTTTTGTCCGTTGATTTTCCCATCTATAAAGGGAGGACAAGGTGAGGGTGTTCAGCACACCACCTTGGTGATGGGCTCTTCTACAACTCAGACTTTACCTTGGAAGTGAGAACAATGTAACCTAAAAATTTATATCCTTATTATTAATTTGAAATTTAAAAACAAAAGTGAGGACAGTCATAGAACCTACTATTTATAGGGGTATTAAGAGAGATTCAATTAACGTATAATACTTAGAATAGTGCTGTGCATGTAATAAGTACTCCATAATTATTAGTTGTTACTGATGAGGAAACAAGCCAAGTTATTTTCCCCAAAACAAAATATTTTTAAATGGCAGTGCTGAGATTTGGTTTCCTTGAGCCCAAGTCTAAATACAGTAGAAGCTCTGTAAGTTGAACACCCAAGGCACTGTAACAACCTGGTCAACATACAGAGGTGGTCAACATAAAGAACAAGGCCTGTACACATTCAGCCTCGGTCAACTTAAGAAGGTGGTCAAGGTAGGAGAAGGTCAACTATGGAGCTTCTACTATATCTAAAATTGAGGTAGGAGATAAAAACTTTAGGGTATCCTTAAAACTGCAAAAATCAAGTAAAATCAGTGAAAGTTTGGAACACCATATTCCTTTTAAAAATCTTCAAATATAGTTTGGTTAAACTCTGTTTTCCTACACTTTGGGCATGAGAAGCTTAAAGGCAGGTGAACAGTGGGAGCCCTTCTTCATGTGCCACTGTGCCCCTTTGACATCAGAGGAAGTTAGGGCAGGAGGCAGTTTAGTAAGGATACAAAATAACAAGGAGGAGCTAGCCAGGAAAACCAAGGTGTCCTGGCCAGACGGATTTTCTTTTTATTCTATCCACCCAATGAATTTATATACTAAGTGAAGAGAGTTAATTAGTCTTTTAGCAGAGCCATGAACTCAAATTACAGTATTTTGCTGTGTATAATGCACCTCTACATTTTTGGCCCTTTCAGGAAAAAAAATCTTTCATTTAAATTTTTTAATTCAAATTTTTATTTGTTTATATTTAAGTCATTATTTTTGTATTATAAAATAATTTTGTGGCTTTTAGCCCGTAGCTCAGTGGATAGGATATACACTGGGGTTCAAATTCTGCTGGGGCTTGCCAAAAAATAAGAGGGTATTGTGGTGAGTGGCTATAGTCCCAGCTACTTGGGAGGCTGAGGCAAGAGAATCGCTTAAGCCCAAGATTTGGAGGTTGCTGTGAGCTGTGATGCCGTGACACTCTACCGGGGACAACATAGTGAGACTGTCTCAAACAAACAAACAAAAAAAAATTTTTTGTAAAAGGATCAAAAGGTGGGTGCTAGCTCCCACCTACGGCATATGAAGAGAAATACATTGCTCATTAGCTAAAAATGCTTTCCTTGCAAGTTCCTCATAAATTTGATCAAATTGATCACTATGTCCCAGCATATTATTTTATATATGAATATTGTTATTGCTTTCTCGAGTTATACTTTTAACACAGAAGCACAAATAAAAGAATTAAAAACATTTATATAAAAATGGAATTAGTACTATCCATGTATGTATAATGTGCACCCTTATTTCCCCTCAAAAATGTAGGCCAAAAAGTGCACACTGCACTCAGCAATACATAGTATTCATTCTTTAAATAAGCCTGTTAATGTTACATATGTACTTGGAAAAACAAGTAAATGCTTTTAAAAAAGCAAAGATGAAACCAGGAATGGTAGTGACTTACACCTGTAATCCCAACACTCTGGGAGGCCAACACAGATGGACTGCTCAAGCTCAGGAGTTCCAGACCAGCCTGAGCAAGAGTGAAATCCCATCTGTACTAAAAATTGAAAAACTAGCTGGACATGGTGCCACATGCCTGTAAGTTCCAGCTACTACAGAGGCTGATGATGGCACAGCACTCTACCCAAGGCAACAGGGTGAGACTCTGTCTCAAAATACATACATATGGGCAGTGCCTGTGGCTCAAAGGAGTAGTGCGCCGGCCCCAGAGGTGGTGGGTTCAAACCCAGCCCTGGCCAAAAACTGTAAAAATATTAAAAAAAATACATACATATGTACATAAAAAGGAAAGAAGTCCATTTCTGTTAGGTCTTTCTAGTATCCTACATATTTATTTCTGTTTAATCATCTAAAGGAATATTTTAATAATTTAAACAAAGGAATAAGTTTGACTACTATATCAAAGGATTACAAAAATTATAAAACTACCTGTTATGAAAATGCAAATACAAGACACTGGACCAAATAAATTTGCTTGTTTCAGGCAGAGTAATCTTTTTGAAATAAGTCTGGTTTTATACAGCCAACCCTGTACTTGTAGTGAGACAAAATACATCATGAATGATTATAAACTGTGAAACACAACTGTAATTCTTAGATCAAAACTTATTTTTCCAATTCAGGAAATATTAAACTACATTATCATACCTGGTATCAATTTTATCTTGAAACCATTTGCTGTAAGACGAGGATCAGACAGGTAGGCTGATTCACTGTATCTCTGGTTGTCTCCTGTCATTTTACATAAAATCTCTAAATAATGAGATCCATTTAAAAGACTGAAAAAGAAATTATGGCCTGTTAATAAATGCACAAAATGAAATAAGAGGATTTGTAAAAAAAAGTTAATTCAAGCCCCCTCCCTGTTTTTAGGCAGGGTCTGACTCTGTTTTCTAGGCTAGAATGCAGTGGCATCATAATAGCTTACTGCAACCTCAAACTCCTGAGCTCAAGCAATCCTCCTACCTTGGCCTCCTAAAATGCTGGGATAAAAGATGTAAGTCATTGCGCTTGGCCTCCAAGGGCCCTTTTCAAAGTGTTTTATTAACCAAAATACAGAAGTCTAAGTATCCCTGTGAGAAACTACTTGTTTACATTTCTGTTAATATTTTATTGGAGCTATTGCATATAATATATAGTACAGAAAGAAGAAATGAAAACAAAAGATAATTTCTACCTTCTAGAATGTTACAAACTCAATGTGAAATTTAAAAACGGCTCTCTCTAAATAAAATGCAAATGAAAACTAAACGTAATGCCACTTCCTACCTTTACAACATACATGGTAACACACTATCAAGTTACTCAGGTGGTCCATCCTACTCAATTTTCAGCTGCTACTCAAAGTTTCTTCAGTAACAAAAAGATAAATGTGTATCTTTTTCTCCCAGGAACTTATACATTACTCAACTTACAGCTCGGAAGAGCTTCCTCCAGTCTACTGTAAACATGGCATCTTTGTCAAAGGTAGCCCATGAAATGATTCCAAATGGTGCACAATTCTGGGGAAGCCAAACATTATCTAGGGTACAAATCAACCTGGCACATTGGTTTTAGGCTTTTACACGGTGTTGTATAACAAAACAGTTGCAAGCAGAATGGGAACCAAAGATCCCATTCTTGGCAGGGGAGAGCACATCCAGAAAAAGGGAAAATTAAAAAGAAAGCTGAAGGAATCAGAACAAAGAAAAGTAAGCTAATTTACCTTTAAGCTAGCCATTGCTAAATTTCTTATCTGAACAAGTTTCCAGCCTTTCCTGAAACTCTGGCCTTTTGGGGATATAGCTTACACAAATGCCCCTGCTGAGTCTGTGAATACTCTAAGGAAAATAATGGTCATAGAAGAAACTATGACAAGTCCTAGGAAAGATACATCTTCTAAGTCATTTCCTGCCCATTAAACAGACAAAGCAAATTCCCACTGTGGAGATTAGCATTTGGCTGGGGCAGAGACCAAAGGAACAGCTTGAGCCCAGAGATAGGGGCAGGAGGGCTTACATCACTCATTGCAGAGGAAAACCCTCTGTGGTGGTGATGAGAGGAAAATACCTCTCTCCCACCGATTCCTCAGAGGAGATCGACGCCAGTGGTGTTTTACTCCACAGTGAACTAACGGAGTTTAACACCACCCTAGGAATCTGTGCGTGTGACTCCAGACAGAAGGCTTCCACCACACAAGGCTCAAGTTTCAGATTCCTCAAAATTGCTCAAATCCTTAAAGTTAATAATAATGACAACAACAGAAGTGATATGCTCACTTAGAGAAACTGCTGATGTCTTTGTTCCCTCCCTCAGCTGACCACCTGGGCAAAGAGATTTGAATAAAAACTGAATGGAACAGAAACTCTAGGGTCACTTGCTATAGCCCACAAAAGGGCGGTGGTCCCTTGAGCTCTCACCTTTGAAAACTCTTATTTTGTGTCGCCTGTCTCTATCTTTATCGTTCCTAACTTTCTATTTCTTCAGTCAGTAGCACCAATTCCATAGGTCTTAGCGGACCCTGCCCCCAGGGCGGGACCCCGACAAACAGTCATTACAAAAAGGTTATCTGTTGGGATTGACACATTCATGGTTACCATTTTTTCCATTCACTCAATGAATATTTGGGTGCCTACCACATGGTAGATGTCATCTTAGGTGCATAAAGCATTAAGTTTCAATACAGGATGATGTGCTAATTCCCACAATCCTACACCACCACCCCCAGTTGAAAAAGTAAATGAACAGATGGTATCTTTGTTTATCAACTCTAAAAGGCTGAAGACCCCGTTGGCTGTGAAAGCACACATCTCAGAGAAGACAGCTTTGACTACATATCTAGTGTGCTATGTCTCGCCTAACCAACATTCCAAAAATCAATCTGAGAGCTGGGGGTAGTGGTAGTGATGATAATGATACAGTTTAACAATTAATGGTGCAGGCTCCACAGTCAGACTGTCTAGACTATAATCTCGGATCCACTGCTTCTTTACTGGCTGAAGGAGCCTACATAAATTATAATCTCGGATCCACTGCTTCTTTACTGGCTGAAGGAGCCTACATAAATTATTTAAACATTCTGTTTTAGTTTCAGCTATAAAATGATAATGACTGCCTCATGAGACTGCTATAAAGATCACAAAAAGGTCCCATCATATAATAAATGCTCAATAAACATTACCCATTCTTATTGAGCTCTTTTTATTTTATAGCTAACTAATTACTCCATTCAGAGGTAAGCTACACAATTAGAATACTAGTGAGAAAACTGAGCCCAGCCTATAATTACTCTGTCTACACTGGGGGTGCCACACTTAAAAAGAAGGGGGAGATTTTTTGAATTAAATTTTCTTCATTTATGATAAAAAGATTATTTTTAGGCTAGTATGAGCCCAAAGTAATAGTTTTCTTTTATATATATTTATTTTTTGAATAACACATAGAAAAATATTTTTTAAACTCTATAATTTGGACAGGCACAAAAAAAGATTTTTGAAATGTACATGAAAATTGACAAATATCATCCAGAAAAGCAATCCAGTACACAAATTCAGACATGCCCCAGCTATTTTGGGAAGAAAAAAAGAGAAGAGTACTATCAGGCATTTAAACTGTTTTAATGTTTCTAGAATTTAAAAAACTGCATTACTTCATCATACCTCTCTGATAATATGACTGGTTTTTCCAATGGCTCTGCAGGAAGTTTATGATTCTCAAGAAGTCTTTTAAATAGCAGGGCTTCTTCTACTCTATATGGATTTAACAACATGACCTCTCTTTGAGATGTAATTAGCCATGCATCAGGAAACCTGAGATTGTGAATTAGGCAAAGTTCATCATTCTCTTCTATGTCAAATTTCTTTTGTTTCTCCAAATTTATTTTTAATTTTCTCATAGAAAAGGGGATCTGTACAATTTTAATATTTTGACTTTTTCTTTCAATTTGGGACTGAAAAAGCTCATCGAGTTTTGGTTGATTAGATAACGAGGTTTTCAACTTGCGCTTCTGTGCCAAATTCCATGCGCTGGGTTTTATCTTTTTTCTGCCATCTTTAAATGTTATTTGTGATTCCTGTTCAACGGCTCTCTTCATTTGACCATTGTATCGTTCCAAGTCTTTAGCAGCCCTCTCCTCATATCTAAGAACAGAGATAAAATAGAACTAGTGAGGTCATAATCAGAAATAATTAACTATCTGAAGTAAATTTTGTAAAAAGTAAAGATGTGGGGAGGTGCCAATGGCTCAGTGAGTAGGGCACTGGCCCAATATACCAAGGGTGGTGGGATCGAACCCGGCCCCGGCCAAACTACAACTGCAACAACAACAACAACAACAAATAGCTGGGCATTGTGGCGGGCACCTGTAGTCCCAGCTACTCGGGAGGCTGAGGCAAGAGAATCGCCTAAGCCCAAGAGCTAGATGTTGCTATGAGCTGTGACACCATGGCACTCTACCGAGGGTGACAAAGTGAGACTCTGTCTCAAAAAAAAAAAAAAAAAAAAAGATGTAGTATTCCAGATCTATTAGTATTCCAGATCTATCAATGACACAGGAAAATGTATTAAAGAAAAGAAGAACTCAAACAGAAATTTGCACTCTTCTTAACCTGAATCATCAGAACACAGAGAGCTTCTTGCTACCAGAACAACTGGAAATTGAGAAAGAAAATCCCAGAAAATCCCATGTGTGGGAGCCATGGAAAACAACAATTAGAAGGCTAAATGAGTTGAACAGAGATTTCAGATGCTGCCCATTGCAGAGGAAACAGTCTGGAGTTTGAACTCCTCATAGTTTCAAGGTTTGGTAAACACTTTGGGCTTTCAGTTAAAAATGGAGAAGGGCAACATCTTAAGGTTAAAAAAAAAAAAAAAAAAAAAATTCCTAGAACTAAGGAAGCTGCCCTAAGATTAAGGACAAAATTGGAACAGTCTCTCCCAAACAAAGCATAAAACAAAGCTTCCACAAGCCCAGGTACTCTGTTAGTAATTTAAATGCCCAGTACAACAAAAGTCAACACTTTTCAAAAGAAGATAACAGAATCCAGAGTTTAAAATACATCGTATACAATGCCCATTATACATACAATCTATAGTTACCACTAAGAAAGAAAAAGCAAGTCATGGTCAACAGAAAAAGTGGGCAGCAAAAGCCAACCTTAAGATGACCCAAATGTTAGAATTAACAAAAAGAAATTAAAAAATTTTTTAAATAAATGTTTAAGGCCATAAAAGATGATCACAGTGAGAGAACAGAAGAGGAAATCTCAACAGATTAGTGGAAATTATAAATAACAATGGCATGGAAGTGGAAATTCTCGAACTAAAAAATACAATATTGGAAATGAAAAAGTCATTGGATAGGGTTAACAGTAGATCAGATGGCAAAGTTGAATACAGATCAACAGAAAGTGACTGAAGAAAAGTGAAAAAGCATCTCAGACAAAGAACCAAGAATTTGATAACCTATAATAATGTCCTTCAAAATGAAGGACATTTTGAATGAAGATAAAATAGACATTTTCAGATAAAAGATGAGAATTTTGTGCCAGTATATTTATACTATTAAAGAATGATATCAAATATAAGTGGAATTAAACTTACAAGTTTTTTTACATTTTATGCGAGATGGTACGCTATTATCCTGAGTATGATAAATTAAGAATGTATAATGCAATCACTGAAGCAAAAAATAATGGAAAGCCAAGACAGGAATTAACATTAGACACTAAAACATATTCTTTTAATCCAAAGAAGGCCTCCACTACCCCCTCCCCCACCCAAAAGGGAGGAACAGAGAAACAAAACAGAGATGGACTAATAGAAAACAAATAGAAAAATAGCAGGCTCAAAAACCAATGATATCCATTATCACATAGAATAAATATTCCAATTAAAAGGCAAAGAATATCAAAATGCATTTAAAATGTAACACCCAACTTCATGTGTTTACAGGAGTTACACAAGAGTTATACTTTAAATATAAAGACACAGCATAAAACAGCGAAAAAAGACACACCACACAATTAGTAAGCATAAGAAAGCCAGAGTGGCAATACTCATATAAGATGAAGTATATTTCAAGACTAGAATATTGAAGATACAGAGAAACATTTCACAATGACAAACAAGGCCGTTAGAAAGGCATAAATATAAAAACATATATGCCTTATTAAGAGCTTCAAATTACATGAAGGAAAAACTTATAGATCTAAAAGTAGAAATAAATCCAGAATCACAGTTAAAGATTTCAATATTCTTCCCTCAAAAAAAAAAAAAAAAAAAATTCTGTCCCTCAATAAATGACAGAACTAGACCAAATAAATGAGTAACAGTAAAGCTGTTGATAATTTTAGGAACATTATCAACTACTTCAACTTAACTGACATTTTAGAACACTACCATCTAGCAACTGCAAAATCCTGATTCTTTTTAAGTGAATAGGAAACATTTATCAAGATAGGCCATATGCTGGGCCTTAACTCCCAATACATTACAAAGACTGAAATCTAACATAGTATTTTCTTACCCATTACAAAATAAATTAGAAATAAGATATTTTGAAAAGCCCAAAATTTGGAAACTTACACAATTTCATTAATAGATCCAAATTGGAAACCAACTGGAAACTGAATAAACAAATTTTGGTATATTTATACAAGTAAATATTACTTATTGATTAAAAAATGAACTATATGAAAAAATGAACAGAGAGAGGGAAGGAGGGAGGGGGGTGGGGTCTCAATGTGTGACACATCTTGTACCCTCAATGAATCCCCAACAATTAAAAAAAAAGAAAGTCTGGAAAATGAAATTCTTTTACACACACACACACACACACACACACACATATATAATTTGGGCCACTTGTCACCAAAAGGACTAGGTACAAAGACTATATATGTATACATACACACACATATGTATACATACATATAAATGTATATATGTATATATAAAATTCCCCCCATTGGGAGCTGATTAACTAATGAATAATGTAGAGTGAGTGCCATTGGTACCAAGATATCAAGTTAATTTTTGTATGCTTATTTAGCTTAAGCTGTGCCTTACCACTAAAAAAAAAAAAAAAAAAAAAGAACTACAGATTAGATTCAACAACATTGTCAAGTCACAAAAGTATTTTGTTGAGGGGAAGAAGCCAGAAATGAAAGAGTATTTATATCATAGGATTTTACATACACTGTATCAAGTGAAGTACTGGCAAAACCAACCTAGTGATAAAGACCAGCAGGGAGGTGACAGGAGGGGCCTTTCTAGGACCCATTAAATGTTCTATGCTTTGTTTAGGGAGTGTTTCTATGAGTGCACACATTTTATAAAACTGTATCAAACTATGCTGTTAAGATGCTACATTTCACATAAAGTAAACCTGACCCAATTAAAAAAACCATTTAAGAAAATGTGAAGGCACAAGAACTTATGAAATGGGAGAATAAAAAAAGAAAAACTCCTTTCAGATTTGAAGAGTTCCTTATATATTTGCTATAAAATCAACATGGAATAGATAAATAATTCCCTGAACACCACAAAAAAAAATTTGCATACATTAATACTCCTTAGTAATTAGATACTAGTAAAATTATAAAGTCACTAAATAATCAAAAAGGAGAAAGTAAGTTAATAATGTTTTCATAGTTAAATATTTTTTTTCAGTTAATATTCTCATTTTAAAGTTATCAATGAAAAACATACATTGAAATAAACCAAACACATCAAACCATTTAACTCAATTTCAAAGATACAAAATAATGGACATTTCTAAAATTATACTGTAGTGGTAAAAAGGTAAGAGACCTTTTCTTTTTGTCAACAATAAAATGAGTAAAATAAAACTTATAGGACCAAAGAAAGTCTAGCATAGTGGTTATACCAATCCTTCCCTAAATACTGAAATGCCTGGGTCCTACCCTCAGAGTTGCTAATTCTCTGCGTCTAGGCCTAGGATGAAGTTGGCAGCTCTGTTTTTAAAGAGTTCCATAGATGATGCCAGTACACACCCAGAATTGGCAACTATTGCTATCTGTTATGCACAGTATAGTGACTGGGAGACAGCCCACCTCATCCTGTCACTTAGTAGCTCTGTACACCTAAGCAAATTATTTAGTTTTTCTGTGCGTCAGTATGCTAACCTGTAATATATGGATAATTTACACCTACTACATAGTTTTGCTGTGAGGAATAAAATATGTTAAAATGTGTCAAGTACTTAGAATAGCAAATGCTGATAAATATTTACTGTCATTATTTTCTAAAACAAAACACAAATCTTATAATGAATGGGGCATATAATTCACTAAAGATTGGAAATTGAGTATCCTTGCTAAAATATTTTTAAGCTTTAAATTTGGGACTAGAGAATTAAGATTATTTCTAAAAGTCTCCTCTTCTACAGAAACTGGCTGTAGGGAATTCAACACCCTACTCACAGATTCAGACAGATCCTCTAAGCAGAAACTAAACAAAGAAATGATGGACTTAAACACAAATCCAGAACAAATGGGCTTAACAGACATATATAGAACATTTCATTCAAATACTACTGAGCATATGTTCTCATCAGCTCATGGATTATTCTCCAAAACTGATCATATCCCAGGATACAAATCAAATCTCAATAAACTTAAAATAACAGAAATTATACCTTGTATCTTTATGGACCACAGTGGAATAAAACTACAACTCAATTCCAACAGAAACCTTTAGCCCCACAAAACGATGGAAACCAACCAGCCTTTTGCTGAACAATAGCTGGGTGAAGGTAGAGATAAAGAAGGAAATCATTAGATTCCTCAAACAAAATGACAATGATGTCATAAGCTATCAAAACCCGTGGGATGCTGCAATAGCCGTACTAAGGGGGGCATTTATTACAGCAAATGCCCACATCCACAAAATAGAAAGAGTGCAAATCAAAACCCTAGTGAATCATCTCAAGGAACTGGAAAAGAAAGAGCAATCCAATCTCAAACCCAGCAGAAAAAAAGAAATATTCAAAATTAGATCAGAAGTATATGAAATTGAGAACAAAAGAATCATTCAGAAGATTAATGAAACAAAAAGTTATTTCTTTGAAAAGATAAAACAAAATTGATAAAACGTTGGCCAGACCAGCTAGAAAACAGAAAAGCAAGATCTCTACTAAGCTCAGTAAGAAATGAAAAGGGGGATATACAACAGATACTACAGAGATAAAGAGACCTCCACCAAATACTACAAAAATTTCTGTGGCCAGAAATTTGAAAACCTGGAGAAAATGAACCATTCTTGGAATCACACTACCTCCCTAAACTCAACCAGGAAGAAAGAGAATTCTTAAAATAGACCAATATCAAGCACCAAAATTATAACTATAAAAAAGCTTCCAACAATAAAAAGCCCTGGACCAGACAGTTTCACACCAGAATTCTACCAAATCGTAAAAGAGCTCACACCTTTATTGCAGAACCTATTCCAAAACATTGAGAAGGATGGAATCCTCCCACCTCCTTCTATGAAGCAAATATCAACCTGATATCAAAAGTAGGAAAGAACACAAGAAAAACAGAAAACTAAAGACCAATTTCATTAATGAATACTGAAGCAAAAATACTCAATAAAATCTTAGCAAACAGAATTCAGTGACATACCAAAAAAATAATTCAACACCATTATCAAGGTTCAACATAGGAAAATCCTTAACATAATTTGCCACATAAACAAAAGTAAAACCAAGAACTATATGATCCTCTCAATAGAAAAAGAAAAATCATTTGGTAATATTCAGCATCTTTTTTTGATATGAACACTAAGAAAATTGGCATACCTGGGACATTTCTTAAACTGATAAAAGCCATCTATGACAAACTCAAAAGCAACATCATATTGAATAGAGAAAAACTGAAATCATTTCCACTTAGAAATGGAACCAGACAAGGATGTCCACCTCACCACTACTATTCAATGCAGTGCTGAAAGTTCTAGCCAATGTAATCAGGCCAGAGAAGGATAACAGGGTATTCAATTGGGGACACAGGAGGTCAAATTTTCACTCTCACACTTAGAAATTTCCAAGGACCCAACCATGAGACTCCTAGAAGTGATCAAGAAATATAGCAATGTCTCGGGATATAAAATCAATGTTCATAAGTTGGTAACCTTCATATAGACCAACAGCAGACAAGTTGAAAATCAAATCAAACATAAAATAACCTTGACAGTAGCATCAAAAAAAATGAGATATCTTGAAATATACTTAATGAAAGACGTGAAGGGTCTCTACAGAGAAAACCATGAAACACTGAGAAAAGAAACAGCAGAAGATGTTAACAGATGGAAAAACATACCATGCTCATGGCAGAGAAGAATCAATATTGTTAAAATGTCTACGCTATCGTGTGGTGCTTGTGGCTCAATGGAGTAGGGTGCAGGTCCCATATGCCGGAGGTGGCAGGTTCAAACCCAACCCCGGCCAAAAACTGCAAAAAAAAAAAGTCTCTGCTATCAAAAGTAATCTACAGACTTAATGCAATCTTCATTAAAATTCAATGTGATACTTTGAGGATTGCAAAATAACAGTTCCACCTTTCATATGCAACCAGAAAAAAACCCAAATAGCCAATGCAATTCTATGAAATAAAAGAACAAATCTAGAGGCATCACATTACCAGACTTCAGGTTATACTATAAGTCTACAGTAATCAAAACACCATGGCACTAGCTCAGCACCTGTAGCTCAAGCGGCTAAGGCACCAGCCACATACACTAGAGCTGGTGGGTTCGAATCCAGCCTGGACCTGCCAAACAATGACAACTACAACAAAAAAATAGCTGGGCATAGTGGCGGGTGCCTGTAGTTCCAGCTACTTGGGAAGCTGAGGAAGAGAATTACTTAAGCCCAGGAGCTGGAGGTTGCTGTGAGCTGTGATGCCACAGTGTGCTACCCAGGGCGACAGCTTGAGGCTCTGTCTCAAACAAACAAACAAAAAAACAGCATGGCACTGACATAAAAACAAAGACATAGATATATGGAAAAGAATCGAGGACTCAGAGATGAAACCAGCTTTGTATTGACATATGATCTTTGATAAAGCAAACAAAAGCAAACACTAGCATGTTCTTTTGAATTTCTATTTAACAAAAGATGCTGGGAGAAATGATTAGCCACACATAAATCTAGATCTGCATCTCTCACCACTTATGAAAATTAGATAAAAGATTTAAATCTGAGACAAAAAACTATAAAAAAAAACTCTAGAGGAAATTGTGAGAAAAACTCTTAATGATATCAGCCTTGGGAATTTATGAAAACCCCAAAGGCAATTATAACAACTACAAAAACAAATAAATGGGACCTGATCAAGTAAAAAGTTTCTTACAGCTTAGGACACTCACTAAGCAACAAAGCAAAGAGACAACCTTCTGAGTGGGAAAAGACATCTGCATGCCATGAATCAGACAGAGCTAACAACCAGAATCTATAAAGAACTCAAGCAAATCAACAACAAAAAAAGAGCAAACAATCCCATTAAAAATTGGGCAAGAGACGTAAACAGAAATCTTCTCTCATGAGGACAAATGAAAACATGCTCATTGTCTCTAATATAAAAGAAATGCAAATTAAAACCACTTTCTTTGAGATATCATCTAAGCCCCGTGAGAATGGCTAACATTAAAAGGTCCCCAAACAGCTGATGCTGGTGTGGGTGCACAGACAAGGGACAGACAACTGCAAAGATGTGGAAACAAAGCAAACGCTCTTCAACACATGAATGGATTAATTAACTGTGGTATGTGTACACCATGGAATACTATACAGCTATAAAAAGATGGAGATTTTGTATTTTTTCTAACAACCTGGATGGATTTGGAGAACACTCTCTTAAGTATCACAGGAATGAAAAAATAAGCATCACATGTACTCAATACTAAGTTGAAACCAGTAGATTAACAACTATGTGCTCAGTTGAATGAAAACCCAATTAAATTCAGGGAGGGGGAAGGGAGAGGGTTTGGCAAGTACCCACCCCAAGAGAACAATGCATGGGTATATGGCATACTTCCTGGTGAAGGAAACTACAACTTGGACTTTACCTCACAAATGCAAATGTATCCTCATATTAATCTGAAATTTGAAAAAAAAAAGAAAAAAAAAAACTGGCTAAATTCTACTACATGCATATAACATTTTCAAGAATAAACTTTGATATATTAAGAAATAAAAAAGATAATATTGTGAGAACTGCATTAAATGTTAAAAATGACACTAAGAGACAAGAGACCACAACGTGACACATAATTTGCTCTCAATACATGTTTGTTAAATGCGGAAATTCTAGCTGAAAAAGAATGTTAAAAAAAATGCATAGGGAAAATGGGGAATTGTAACTAGATGTACCCTTATTTACAAAATATTCATTACAAAATTTTATAAAATATTCCCAAAACATTTCTGTGCTGATATATAAAAATATTAAAAATAATATAAAACAAAATAAGAGTTTGTTACTTTTTCCTATTTATGGCAACCTCTGCGATACCCCGCACATAAAAAAAATGCCTGTTTTGGTTACTCACCATGCCATGTCCACAATTTTTAGAATTAAAATTTTTTTCCCCAAGTCTACTTAGAACCTGAAGTTCTGGATTAGCTATTTCAAACACATTATTTTCAACAGTTTACTTTCACCAGGTACTAAAAATAAGTATTTTTAGCTCTTAGACTTTCAAATTCAAGAAAAATCAAGATTTTTCCTTTGCAGTGGAAAATGAGTTCAAGACAAAGGTCACCATTTGTAATTAATTACAATGTGCAAATTTCCACACATGGTACTAATCTGATTTACACAAGAAGTCAATTTAATTTGTTCCTTGGGAAATATAAAAAGTTATGTCTCAAGGAATATTAAGTAAATGTTAAGTAAAAACAGCTGCTACCTTTATGCTTAATGTCATTAAGGGATTTAGTGACTTGAATGGAAAATATTAATCCTGATTCACCAGTGGTCAATTCAAATGATGTTTTTGTGAACTAAACATTACATTTTTAATTCAAAGTTTATCATCTTCAATGATATCGCAACTGTAATGTTATTCTTAGTTATTTTAAGTAGCAATACTTAAATCAGCTACTGCATAGTAGCTTTGCATAGCTACTACAAGTGAAACTGAGACACCAAAGCAAGGTGCCTGGCTTAAATCTGGACTCTAATCCACTAAAGAAAAAGAGAGGAAAGCAAGAAAAAAAATAGTGCAGAAAGGACCAGCTAAAAAGTGAAAGCATGTCCCCTACTGCAAAGTCCGTCTCAAGCTCTCAGCAGAATTTTAACAGCTGGAAAACCCTGATCCTGGTCCTTGCTCAAACACTTCGTTACGGCTTACAGAAACTTCCATGATCTGGCCCCCTGCCTTCTCCAGGAAGGCATTTCTCATTAATATGTTCCCTCACATTCTATTTCTGTCATAGAGGGAACTTTTTATTTCCTCAATAACACCATGTTTCTTCTGGCTTCTGGGCCTGCTCACATGCTATTCCTCCTACCTAGACAATTCCAAAAACCTTTTTGGTTAATTCTGTTTAGAGAAACATTTCTTGTCCCACTGCTGAGTGTTCTCATAACTCCCTGTGTATCTTAGAACTCATCATATTCTATGATTACTTCTTGCTTAATGGAATCTTCCTCATCAGTCTACACCAATTTATGAGTAGAGAAAGTATGTTTTATTTATAACTGAAGTGACTAGCTGGGCTACATAGGCCCTTAAACACAGAAAGCCCTTAATAAATATTTCCTAGTTGAAGAGGAAGAGGGAAAGGAGGAAGGGAGGGCAGGGAAAAGAAAGGGAAAGGAAAACAGGAAAGAAAGAACAGGAAAAGAGGGGGGTAAAGGAAAGATGGATCAAAGGACTGCAGCAAAGCTAGTAAAGAAGTAGGACAAGAACCTAGGTGTAGCATCAGTGGCCTGCTCTTCATTGCCAATGTCTCTTTGGTCTATCTGATGGCAATATAATAAGAAAAATCTGGATTCCAGACTACTACCTGATGATAAATTTTTAGATGAGGCCTATTCATCATCATCCTAGTAAACTAACACCTTGCGACCCACAAGGAGAAATAACACTGTTATTACCTAAAAGACAATCAGAACAATGTCTGCTGCATTGAGGAGCAAGAAGACAGCCAGCAGGTATTTCCACTTTAAGCTGTTACAACGTCCCTACTTCCATGAGAACTAGAAATATCTATGTATTTCTCCTATTCTCAGACAACTCTCAATTCACCACTTCCCTGGGTAATGCAATTCAACTTTTTTTTTTTTTTTGCAGTTTTTGGCCAGGGCTGGGTTTGAACCTGCCACTTCTGGCATATGGGGCTGGCACCCTACTCCTTTGAGCCACAGGCGCTGCCCAGCAATTCAACTTTTTCAGGCTTAATGTATTTAAAAGTTAAGCCCACTCATCTTTAAATCAAATAGTAATATCACTTAAGTAAAAGAATCACAACTGTGTAAACCTTGTTCGTAATTCAAAATAAACTTTAAAAAACATGATATTTATGAAATAACTATAAAATTGAGAAGTGTTTATCTGATGGATTAAGGAATCCATGCCTTTGTAAAAAAAAAAAAAAAGTTAAGACATTGTATATGGTTAAAAATGAAAGTCATCTTTTAAGGATAGATGTGAAGTGAAATATTATGAAATAGATGATACTATGCCTGGGATCTGCTTCAGAATAAAGGAGGGGAAGGAAAGTGAGTAAAGGTATGAGTGAAATACAGCTGGCCATGAAATAATCACTGGCAAAATAGTAAAATGGGTTAGTTGCACTGTTCAGTCTACAGTTGTGTATGTTTCCAAAAGAACAAAACACAACTATCCCCACTTAAAAAAGAAAGCTGAAAAAAGCTAATTTATGTAGGTTTTCCACAATGGTGTTAATAGTGGTCTTTATTATTTTAAAGTAATAAATACTCATTGTAAGAATAAATGAGTTAATGAAAAAAAACTGGTCAAGTACCTATGCACTTTATCACTAAATATAAACTCTGCATGATGAATTACATTTATAATTTTTTCCAGATGTTTGACACAGTATTGAACTTTATATAACAAAACATGATTCAAGGTATTATTCTACTCTGGTTTTCTGGTAGACTAGATAATTCAAAACATAAAAAAGTATTCTAAGTCAGTAAAAACACTCATCATTTTATTCTGAAACATCTATTCAGATCACCTAATCTGAAGATGGCAAGTGGTATTTTAATAAAAGAGGGCTCAAACCACCTATTTATATACAAAAAAAACCCTCTATAGTTTATAAATTATAATAAAAAACAATAAATTTAAGAAGTAAGTCTTGAATACTGAATTGGGACAGTATATAAACAACACTGAATTAAAACTACGATAACAATTTTTTTATTATATGTTCTGGAGACAATTTTAGAAAGGCAAGAGTCAAGATATTAAAAAACACCATGGGCGGTGCCTGTGGCTTAAAGGAGTAGGGCGCTGGCCCCATATACCAGAGGTGGTGGTTTCAAATCCAGCCCCGGCCAAAAACTGCAAAAAATAAATAAAAACACTATATTTATAAGTGTTCTCTTACAAAAGCTTAAAAAACATTCTACCATAGGAAAGTTCCTAAACATAAAAAGAATTAGAAGAAAATGGTGCTTTAAATTGAGAAAATGAATGAAACCTTTAAAAATAAATTTAATGAATCAGAAAACAGTTAAAGCTTGTACCAAACAAAAAACAAAGCACTTCTCTTCAAAAAACCCTCAAAACAAAAAACCTCAATTAACAACAACAAAAAAGTAATATCAAAAAAGGTACTCTAGCTAAGCTGAAGGCATTTTCCATTCTGCTTTTCCATAAGTAAGAAGTTAAAAAAAATTATTTTAACCAGTGAGTCACATGGAATGGAAATAGCTGAACATTCAGGTCAAACACAAGCTCTGGAAACTTACTTCAGTTTTTCCTCTTCACTCAATGTCTTCCACAGTTCTTCAATTTGTACTGCTGCATCCTCTAAACTGGTTTTAGGATTTTCTGCGAGAAACTTAGCACGATAATCTTGAACAAAAAGGGCACTCGCTGACATGGGTTTCTTGATTATTCGATTGCTAATTAAATCATAAGCTTTAAGTTGTCCAGATTTGTTATCTATTACATTTGAATTTTTGCTACAGAGACCTTCGCTGAGATTCTTTTGTTCAGGGCTTGGATTATTATTATTACTTGCTTTACATGCTAAACTTTTTTGAGGCACTAAAATTTTCACAGGTTCAATATTCTCTCCCTTTGAATTTTTAAGTACATTTCCCTTGCTCCAATCATCTGCACATATTTCCAAAGACTTTTCGAGAACTCCTTCCTCATTTTCTCCACTCTCATCTATATTTTTATTACCTTTCTTACCATTTTCTGACTGAGTATTCTCAGTAGAACCTACAAAACAAGTTTCACTAGAATCACTCTGGGTGTTCTCCCGCGATAAATCACTTGTTGAAATTTCTTGAAATGTATTTTTAGTGTTAGCAATGCTAGAATTTTCACTACTAAAGTGACCATCACAATGGTCACCAACACTTTTCTGGTGATTTAAACAGTAAGTGTTTTTTCCAGATTCATCATTATGCACATCAGTTTGGAATGGAATGGGTGAAGTGTCAACATTTGGATAACTATTTCCAGATGATCCCATTTTATTAAAAAGCACATCTGTTTCTGCTGTTTTACTTAGAACAATGTCAGCTGAGGAAACATCTGTTTTATTATTTTCATAAGAATTTGTACTAGGTAGTGGTCCATAAAAAGTTGTCATCAGATTTTCAAGAGCAATTAAAACAGATTCCTAAAAATACAAATGAACAAAAGTTAGGGGTTATTATGACAATAATAGGCAAGATTTAAAATAATAATAAAAAAGGAAAATATAAACAAACAAATCTTTTTTATCTGGAAATAGGAATGAATGTTTATAAATAGCATAAATTAATACAAAAACGATCTGAAAATGATTACCTTATTCTGTAATAATACTTGACTTTTATCTGGTGTTAAATTTATATCCACATCAGCTGTAGGAACATCAACTTTCAGAAAGAAAATGGGATATAAACGAGTAGATTCCTTTAGGCACTTCAAATTGTAATAATGACGGATTAACTGGAATTCATATAATAAATAAAAAACATGTAAATAAGGATAGTGTTGTCAACCTTACTACCAAAAAGCAGACTCTACTGAGAACCTGAATAGATGTAACTGCTTATTAGGAAAAGCAGTGTCTAAGTATTGATACTCATTTGGAGGCCTTGAACCTAAATGAAGCACAAGCATTCATAAGAAGTACAAATACCTAAAGTAACTGGCTTCATGATTAAAAATCACAGTGTCATGGAAGTTCTGAAGGTCTAAAGTTCACATTAAAACGCTTCCTGGCTATCTTGCCAAAGACAGACATTTAACATTTGTTTACTCACTTATAAATGGGGATGGTAATGCTTCAAAGAATTATTGTGAAGACACCAGATGCAATAAATGAGACATCATGTGTAATACACCTAGCACAATGCTTAAATGATAATCTGTTTTCTTTTTCTTATTCTAGAGCAAATTCTTGCAAATAGTCCTTCTTACAATTGGACAAATAATAGACTAGTTTTTAATTTCTGATCTAAGTGATACTTTTTCTAAAACAGATCACCTTTAAAATGTCTTTTTGATGTATTGGTCGACTGTTTATAAAGATGAAACTCCTTTCTGGGGTTGAAAGACTTGTCAAAGAATGGTCTGCATCATGCTTTGGAAGAAATCCAGTTAGATAAACCTATAATTATAATAAATAGTTACAGATTATGCAATGTCAACAATGTGGTTCCATGCGTCTGGCTATATACAACATATTTAAAAAACTTTAAAAACCCAGATTTTTATCTTAGGACCTAAAGAGCCATGTACTTTCGCGATAACCACTTTATCAGGATAAACTTCCCGATAAAGTTTAAAGCATTAACTTTACTTATTTTTATTATTTACTTACTTATGTCTTTATTTAGAGACAGGGTCCTTGTTCTGTTGCCTGGGTTGGAGTGCAGTGGCATCTCCATAGCTGACTGCAAATTCAAACTCCTGGATTCAAGTGATCCTCCTGCCTCAGCCTCCTGAGCAATAGTAGTTGGAACTACAGGGGCCCATCACAACGCTCAGCTAATTTGCTTGTTTGTTTGTTAGGGTAGAGATGGGGGGAATCAGTCACATGACTCAGGCTGGTCTTGAACTCCTGGCCTCAAGTAATTGCTCCTGCCTTACCCTCCCAAAGTGCTAGAATTAGAAGCTTGAGCCATTAGGACCAGCTTCAAGCATTAACTTGAAATAAAATATTAAAGCATGCTGAAGTAATGGTCTCTTCCTCTAACTCTCTTTTTGCAATTCTAAGGAAAAATTGGCATTTATAAAATCTTCATGAATGGTTATACTTTAAATAGGACAGCATTCACTCTCTGCTCACCTACATCTTCTGTCTTTTAAAAATTTTCTTCCTCACTGGCTCGGCACCTATGGCTCAAACAGCTAAGGCGCCAGCCACATACACCTGAGCTGGTGGGTTCGAATCCAGCCCAGGACACCAAACGACACTGATGGCTGCAACCAAAAAATAGCCAGGCATTGTGGCAGGTGCCTGTAGTCCCAACTACTTGGGAGGCGGAGGCAGGAGACTCACTTGAGCCCAGGAGTTAGAGGTTGCTGTGAGCTGTGATGCCACGCACTCTACCTAGGATGACAGCTTGAGGCTCTGTCTTAAAAAAAAAAAAAAAATTCTTCCTCACAATGTTACTTTTCTCTGGCTGGTTGTCCTCTTCTCCTTAACTATCTTTTAAACAAAGAAGCGGCTGTTTCTATCTGTATTCTAAGTGTGCTATCCTAATGGGTTTTCACTTCTGAGTTTAAAATTTTTTTTCTTTTATTCTTTAATTTTCCCAGGGCTAAATACTGACTATGCTACTACACTTTTATTTTTATTTTATAAAAAACTGATCATTTATATGCTATCTTTCTCTATTTTAAAAACATATAAAAAGAAGGGAGAAAATGAAGAAGGTTAGAAAAAAAGACCAGAGAGAAGAGAGAGAAATAGAAGGAATAAAAGGCAGGAAACATGCTCCTACTTTCAAAATCAACTAATTAACATAGCTAAAGACAATATAGCAAATTGTAAAGAATGGGACAAAGTCATGATTGACAAGGTTTGAATCCCAATCCTACTACTAGCTAATTTTGGTTATTTACAACATAGACCTAAAATCTCTTATCAGACAACTGGAACTAGATGTTTTATTAATATTCTAAGAAACACTAACAGTAAAATTTTAGCTTAGGTTTAAGAAAAGCAAGTTAGTTGGGGGGGGGGGGTGTACTATTTTTATTTAAGCAGAAACCATGAGGCTCCTTATTAACATGATCTGTCATTACCACCTATGTCCATGGCTCTCCCTGCCCTTGGAAATAAGTGTTTAAGGAGATACACTACCAATTTTAGAACACTAAGTGCATTATTGTCACAGTGCCAAATTGTGCCAATTTGAAAAAATAAATTAATAAATCTTGATAATGCATTACAAAATGATACTACTTAATTAACTGCAAAATTTCACAACATTTATAAATGGTTGTATTATTTACCAGGTAACATGAGAACTTTCTTAAAGCACCTGCTGGGCATCAGGCAGAGCCTGTTTAGCCTCTGAAAGATTAATTGGGTTTGTGGATTTAAGAAAGTCTGCCCTGAATAGGCAAAGAATAAACAATAAAATGAAGAAGAGATTAGTATGATGTAAGCACTCCAATTTGTACAAATAATCAACACACTGAAATGGGCATAAATGTATTTATGATCTATGTACAAAAGACTTAATAAAAAAAATAATAGTAAAATGAAGAAATATAGTATAAAACATGTACCACATGTACTAAGGCCTAGTTCCTTATGTTGACTACCTCCGTATGTTGATCCGTTTGTTACAGTCCCCTGGGTGGTCAAGTTACAGAGGTTCTACTGCATATAATACTGCTAATGTTTGAATAATTGCTATTACTTCCAGATACTGAACTTTAAAAATGATTTAGGATAATCTTAAAAACTAACAAACTATTTTAAAGTTACATGAAAAAGTAAAATGAAACTGTGAAGTCTTATAAAAATCAGACTATTTCAGAGAATAAAAACACAAGACACCAAATAAGCACAAGAAAGTTAAAAATTAGATAGACTTTACCAGATTCTATACTCAAGTATTCCTCAATCTAAAAAGCAAATCAAAAATCAAAGGCAAAATAGAAACAAATACTTCTCCCCAATTGCTTCTCAACTACCGGCCTCCCTCTCTTCCTTCCATCTCCAGCTTCCTATACAAGCAGGCTTCTACTCCAAAGGCCAACTCTAAAGGACACTACTCAGTCCTTCCCATATTTGACTGTCTGCAGCCCCTGACAACTCTCTCTTTGGGAAGCAACTTACTGCATTAATCTGTTTCAGTCTTCTCTTTTGGTCTTTCTGCCTCCTCTATGATACTTTCTCTTTAGTCAGCTTTGCTGGTTCCCTTCCTTTTCCTTAGCCCCTAAAAATGATGACAGTTCCCCTGAATACTATCATCAGGCTCTTTTTACTTTCTCTCTAATTACTCTCCCTCCATCTATATCTATCATTTCAACAACTTAACCATACACCACTGATGCAAAGACACAGACATAACAGCTTTTATTTCTTTCACCCCCAAATGCTTACTGTCTTCAACTGGCTGTCACAAAAATTCTCAATCTCACCATATTCAAAACTTGATAAAATCCCAACCAGAGCTCCTCCTCTTATTCTTTTACCATGATAAAGAGCCCTGGCATTTACCCAGTCTGTCAAACCATCTCCTCTTCTCCCTCCCAGATAATATTGATGTAATCTTGACTGGTCTCTTAACACTAATCTTCCTCTTCTTTCTATTATTTCCTCCATAATATCACAAAGTTACGTTTCTAAAGTAGTGGAATAAGCTCATATGGAAATTCCCTTCTCCTCCATCCCAACTGAAATACATAGTAGTGACAGATAAAATAAAGTTAAAAAAATTTCAAGAGACCTAATCACAAAAAAGACAAAAATGGTTGTGATTATAAAACAAATTAACAGGGAGAGATGGTTAAAAATCAAAAGCCCTCATGTGCTCTAGGATCAGAAACAAGATGTGTAAGCTGGAAATTAAGTCCAGGCATGAAAATAGAGAAAGGAAACAACCCATGTAAGGTAAGGGGTTGAAATCAGTCTTTCCATTTAAAATAGGGGGTTCATATTGCACCTCCCCTCCAAAAAAGATGTTGAAAAACACTGTGACCACTATTTAGAGCTGCCTGCCAGGGTCACAAGAAAGTACAGAGACAACTCCAAAACCAACAATAAGGCTAAGCCAAGCTGGCTAGTAAGAGGGGTCTGCAAAATCTTGGCTGGATGAGAGGAATCTAGTTCTGAATTGGGGTTGTGGGTTTGACAGAGGTGTATCTGTCAAACTATGGGAATGTAAGAGAAGGGGGGGAGAGGAAAAATAAAACAACAGAAACAATAAACCTGCATTTAAGATGATTTTTCAAATAAAATTTCAAAGGATATAAAGTTGCAGAGGAGGAGAGAAGTTTGTTTCAGGAAAATAGAAATAATAGAGCAATATGAAAAAACCTTTGAAATTAGTATCTATAACATGCTTTGTAAAAAAAAATAGCATGTATTAAAAAAAGAAGAAAAATAAATTAAAGTTGGTTGCTTTAAATTAAGTTTAGAAGAGAATATGAAAATAAACTTTCAATCCTGGAAACAAAATATATAGTTTTGGGAATAAAAATTTCCCAGTACTAAGGAATTTACTCAGAACTTAGCATGCAGTAATGCAGAGATAAAAATACCCAAAGGAAGACAGATGTCAAGAAGGAAAACTTGCGAGACTCTGTCTCTACAAAAAAAAAAAAAGGAAAACTTGAGATGCTCCATCAAGCCGAAAAACCACACTGGGAAATGCCTAACAAAAGCCACTTAGCAAAAGCCACCAGAGGGGTGGCCCAGTAGAGACCACTCATAACTTGGAGATTGTTCCCATGTGGGGTCCCCTCTAGACTTAAAAAAAAAAAAAAAAAAAAAAAAAAGGAACACTCACATTATGGGAAGAGATACACGAAGAT
This sequence comes from Loris lydekkerianus, assembly GCA_963574355.1. Taxonomy (NCBI): domain Eukaryota; kingdom Metazoa; phylum Chordata; class Mammalia; order Primates; family Lorisidae; genus Loris; species Loris lydekkerianus. Next base: position 38,672 of record CAUYPK010030871.1, read on the forward strand.
TCTCTACACCCAAGGTTCCCAATGGCCGATGGATCTGTCATCCAATTCCAGAGAAGGATGGATCCTTATCTAGTCCAGTAAAGGGGGCCTTGGTGGCCAAGTCGCACAACTTAAAGGATGCAATGAGGATGACAGTGAGTGGAACAACTACTAGCAGTTGGAAAATAACTTAAGATTGCTTTTGGCCAGGAAAGAGAAGGGGCTCAAAGAAATTCACATATAGAAAGTCTTCAACCTTATAAGCCCAGAAAGCATTGAGTGATGATGGGTAGCTGGTAGCAGCAGAAATGTAATACCTGCCTAGACATACAGTGCAACAACAGAAAAGGAATTGGGTTAAATGATCATTCTCACCAGAGAGATACGCAAAAGTTTGATTATCATTAACAGACCATGGAACTGAAACACTAACACAGGCTTTCTAAATTTCCCCGTTCTTTCATGCAAAAATAACCACATGAAGTTCAACAAAAATTCTGGTATTTATGAAAGATTACTAGGAGTCTTTGTACAATTCTATCTCAAAAGAAATAAAAATAAAAACGCAATGGGTAAGAATAGATCTGGCAACATATCTCAAAATACATCAGAGGAAAAAATTCCCAGCTACAAGACTGATACACATGATTCCCATCCACACATGAAATCATAGCTGACCAAGGTCAGCATCCGTGCTTATCATACTTGAATGTGCACCCAGGGATCTTGTTAAAATGCAGATTCTGATTCAGTAGATCTGGGATGGGGCTTGAGATCCTCTATTTTTAACAAGTTCTCAAATGATGCCAACACTTCTAGTCTTCAGACCAAATTACAACAGCTAGAATTAACTACAGCACGATACAGATATCAAATCTATATCTCCTGCCATAAACTGTGTGGGGTTAACAGTGTAGGCAACAAAGTCCCATGAAACTACAGAGAACCCAAGGGAATTAGACAGTAACCTTATAATCACAAATCAGCCACCCTGACCAGTTTAAGGTAGCACTGGAGTATGTCAAAACTACTAAACTACTCTCAGGGAACTCTGAAAAATAGGACCCATACCAGATGCTGGTCAGCGCCGTAGTTGACCACTAAGGCTGGACTAAATTGTTCCTTAGGTAGAGAGAACTATAAGCCTGAACTGAGCATGGGCTCTCATCTAAGACAGAGAAACTGACAATCAATAATTAAGAACTCAATACTGCAAATAAAATGTGAGGGGAACCGGGTGGTGCCTGTGGCTCAGTGAGTACGGCACTGGCCCCAAGTACCAAGGGTGGCAGGTTCAAACCTGGCCCTGGCGAACTGCAACAAAAAAATAGCTGGGCGTTGTGGTAGGCGCCTGTAGTCCCAGCTGCTTGGGAGGCTGAGGCAAGAGAATTGCCTGGGTCTAGGAGTTGGAGGTTGCTGTGAGCTGTGATGCTACAGCACTCTACCGAGGGCCATAAAGTGAGATTCTGTCTCTACAAAAAAAAAAAAAAAAAGTGAAGGGAACCAGTAGCAGCAGAAATTTCAGCAAACAATGAAAAAAGAGGGGAGTAGAACAGAGAAGCCAACTGCCTAGCAGAGCTCCACAGAACCTTCAGGCTTAAAGTCAGCAGAAAGACAACAAAGAAAAGGCCTCTTCTAACTACATTCATTCATTCGTTAACGCACTAATTTCCATTTACCAACTGCCAGCCACGTGTAATCCTCTAGACTTAAGACCCCTAGATAAAAGAGCCCAGGTGGAGACTCCCCAGTGAGTTCTTCAGTTCTTTCCCCCTTCCAGAAGCTCTGGTGCTTTTTACTTCTTCTGTATCCCTTTCTAACTTCTAATAAAAGTCCTATCTTACCACTGGGGGGGAGGGGGAGGGAAGAAAAAAAAAAAGGCCTCTTAGAGCTATGAGTCATTCAAGGTACAATTTTCAGCTTTAGGTATATGTCTCTCAGAAATAAATAGTAACTATGGCTCTATCTTAGATGCTGTGAAATATAATGACCATAGCCTAAAATGGCATAATGGTATCTTGAAATATGGTTGTATTATATCAGTTCTTGCCTGAGCAAGAGGGAGACCCCATCACTATAAAAATTAGAAAATTAACTGACGTGGTGGGGAGTACCTATAGAACCTGGCACTCAGGAGGCTGAGGCAGAAGAATCACTTCAGCCCAGAAGTCTGAAGTGGCAGTAAGCTATGATGCTGCCACCACACTACCCACAGAGTCAGAGTAAGACCCTGTCTCAAAACAACAACAAAAAAAGCTACTAAGTTAGGATAACTGGATACCTATATGCAAAAGGACTCTTCTATTAAGAAAATGAATAAAGGAAACGTGTCATGAACTAATTACAATTGATCTAACTTTACGCTACAGGGGAAAAAAAGAGAGAGAGAAAAAGATGGAGGAAGGAAGTAGAAAAGAGAAAGATAGGGCAGTGCCTGCGGCTCAAAGGAATAGGGCACTGGCCCCATATATCAGAGGTGGTGGGTTCAAACCCAGCCCCGGCCAAACACTGAAAAAAAAAAGAAAAAAACAACCCCCCCCCCAAAAAAAAAAAAAAGAAAGGAGAAAGATGAATTTCCTAAGAACCAGGGAAGCAAGTAAGGGTCCAGTGTGCAGAGTAAGCCTCCATCCCATTATGGCATATAGAATTCTCCCATACGCCAGGAGCAGGACTAGGATCTTGATTACTCGACTCCCAGGCGGAACCCGAGAGTCAGTAAGTGCAGCCACAAACACCATGTTCCTAATTTCCTATTCACAGGGAAAGGCAAGGAGAGAATTAGAGGATTAAAGGAAAAAGATCTCATAAACAAAAGTGACCTCCTAAAAAATATAAATATAAATAGAAAGTGACCTCCTAAGATATAGGAATTATTTAAGGAACTAAATTTTAAAACAAAAACAATGTCTATACAGAAACTCAAGGTTATGTAGTCATAAAACAATAAGGAGTCATATGAAAGCAATAAAATGTAAAAATACTCTTGGAAATTAAAATGAACTTTAAAATAAAAAAAACTCAATACATAGGTTAAAAGACAAAGTGAGAGCTCTCAAGCTTTATGGAAAAATGAAAAGGTTAAGAACTTGAGAAAAAACTGTATGAAAAGAAGTAGAGGTTCTAATCAACAATAGAGAGTTTCACTAAAAAAAAAAAAAAAAAGAGAAAGAGAAATTATTAAAGTGATAAGGGAGACAAGTCTTTCAGATTCAAAAGTACACACCAAGCGCTCAGCATGATAAACTAATGATAAAAGACACACACCTTATAAAATTTAAGAACAAAGATTCTAAGAACTTTCTGATAGAAAGAAAACATAGAAAGGAAAAACTGGAATGCATTAATCTTCCCAACAACAAAAATGGATGGTCAAAAGTACTCAATAGTCTTCAAAGTTCTAAAGAAAAATTATTTTCAGTATAGAAGTCTATGTCTACCAAAGTACAAAATGAAGTCATTCTCACATGTGAATGTGAAAGTTACTCAGATATCTTAGAAAAATGAGTATGAATGCAAGAAAGAGGAAGGCATGGAATATAAGAAATAATGGAACCAACTCAGCGCCTGAAGCTCAAGTGGCTAAGGCACCAGCCACATGACACCAGAGCTGGCGGGTCTGAATCTAGCCCGGGCCTGCCAAACAACAATGACAATTACAACCAAAAAATAGCCAGGCATTGTCGCAGCACCTGTAGTCTCAGCTACTCAGGAGGCTGAAGCAAAAGGATCGCTTAAACCCAAGAGTTTGAGGTTGCTATGAGCAGTGACGCCACAGCACTCTACCCAGGGCAACAGCTTGAGACTGCCTCAAAAAAAAAAAAAAAAAAAAAAAACAGGAACCAACTAGTATTCCTGTGAAGGAAATCCAAGGATCAGAGTTGTACAGGTCTAAAATACAGCCAATCCAAATAAGAAATAAATGGGTTCTAAGAAAAAAATGACTGCCAAGAGATGGAATGTTCAACCTGAGAAAGCTGATCAAAAAAAAAAGAAATGGAATAGATTACTAGTATAGCTAGAATGACTAACAAAAGTTGGATTTTATTGCTGATATAATGAAGAAAATTTCATAAACTTTGAAAACCTCAGAAAAACCAAAACAAAAAACAAAAAAATCCACTTTAGCCCCCCCTCAAAAAACAACAAAAAACACCTGCATAAAATAGTTCATGTATAAAGCAAAGGAAAGCATAATAAATTTTCAGCAACTGAAGGGAATATGCGAAAGGAGATTCCATTTAATCAGGACACTAGGAGTATTCTCATTTGTAAGGCATAAAGAACATTATACTGTATCCTTAGAGAAGAAATGAAATCCTAGCACAATACTCAGCTTTGCAATAAAGATTATTTATAGTCATAATGATGTATAGTTTTCCCATAAGTTTTCAACTTTTAGAATCAGTCTTCAGACAAAAGATGTAAGACTTTAAAAATGGTTACATAAAAAAATGTATTAAGCTTCATAATACTAAAATATTGTTAACAAGAATGAAAGAGCACAAAGCAAGTAAGAGTAAGAGGGGGAGTATTAACCTTGTCAGTATTACATGAAGTCAAAAAGCACTGTGAAACTGACAAGCAAGAAAAGATAGTTTGAGTACATGCTTAGGATGGAGAAGGAAAAAAAAGATAAGCAAGCTCAAATATTTTTTTCTTTCACAGAAGAAATTGAAAAATTGAAAAATATTTTTTAAATATTTTAAATCTAAATTGAATCTAAATCTAAATTTTTCAATCTAAATTGAAAAATAGTTTTTAAAAAATCAATGCAATCAAGAAAGAAAAAAAATAAAAAGGAAAAGAGCTGCAGAAGGCGGTTTAACATAAGCTCTGTTCTATGTATTATCTTACATACCTAGTTGATAAAAACATTAAAAGAAAAACCTCTTACCACCCCAACACCCCCACCAAGGGAAATATTTTAACAGCTTCATTAGTGAATCTGAATATTAAAGAACATTTTTGTTGCATACCTGAGATTCTTCAGTGTGGTACTGAAAGAATTCCATATTGCCCATAACAGCAGTCCCCAGAACAGACATGAGAGCCATCTTGTGATCTGATACTCTAGTTTTCTGCCAAATAACTGCCTAGGGACAAAATGATATAGAAAATTTTTAACAAAATTTAGATTTATTAAACTGAAGAAGCCACAGTATTCTATTTTAACATTTAGCATTCATTCTCAGCTTAACTTTTGACTGTCAGTTAGAAGCATTTCAAAGGCTATGAAGTCTGACATCATAAACTCTGGTTCTCAATTTCACGTTGCAGTGCATAGTTTTCTCCTCTTAGAGTTGTTGAAAGATGAAATTACATAATGCAGATAAGCACATAGGCCAGTGCCTGGCATAAAATGGTTTCATCAAATATTCTCTTCCTTCCAAACCTAACCTTCAGAATACGTACTTTTGTGTATGTTTAAAATTAAATTGTTACTTCAAATAAAGTATTACTACTTTATTGAGGATAAACAATTATGTTATGGGATTTATGTAAAGGCAGAAAAATTTTAGAAGCATGCTCTTTAAAATTACTTTTTAATTAACTTTTATATACAGAGACCTCAAAATGATAGTTGAATCTTTTTTTTTTTTTTTTTTTTTTTTTTTTTTTTTTTTGTGCGTGGCGCAATTTGGCCCCCCCCCTTGGGTGGGTTGGCCAAACACCACCCCCCCCACCCCCACGCCTGGGCGT